>JABFQD010005739.1:0-10421 GCA_022817045.1 Psix sp. ZL-2020
GGTGCAGCGCGTCTCTTTCTCCTACAGTGCGCATGCTTGCCGTGTGGCGTGAGATCGTAACGTAACGCCGTTTTCGACAATGTCTCAGAGTAAAATCGATTTAATAGACGTTGTCACGTCAAAAAGTCATAATTTTTTTTTATGATCTTGATGAACGGCGTTCAGAGGTCGAATGTTTGTGACGTACAATTCTTTGCTTCTTACAACCACTTCTCTTTATTATCATGTAAATTTTCTGTTCAGCACAGTACTTCAAGTCATTCTAACATTCCGTAAGGCATGTTTTACAGCTGTTTTAAACAGTATTCGATTGATGACAAAAACGGACAAGACATTAGCCCCGTGCAAGAGGCTACTCCCCTGCTTACTCTAAATAATACTTACGCCAAGGTATAATGCTCCTAAACAAACCACTGAGAGAACTACCGATACCACGACCTCTGTGATAAGAACCTTGAAAGTAGACCTTGATTCGGTCTCATCGTATGTGCTGTTCATTAATCTGTTTTTTCAAAATGAAGCGTAACGGTCCGCATTTCGTGACCGAATAAGATATGGTTACCCTGGGCGTCTGTTGTATCTATAGTGACAGTGTCAAAATTCGCCCTTGAGAGAAGACTATACTTAAGGCTAGAGAATGTCCTCAGCTTCACATACCAATATTATTTTTGTTAAATTCGATGGATACGATGCGCAGGATAGGTATCTATACATTGTCTATCACATGTTCCTCGCATATGTCCGTGTAAACAAACATAATATCAGGTAGTGTGTTGGGCAAGGATGCGAGATGTTCCAATCTTTTGACCCTTTAACTGTCAAACGTTAAAATTTTACGATTACCGGGCGATTGGTCGAACCCAAAATTTTCAAATAAAACGGGAGCTTGGGAGAAACGTTGCGCGATGTTTTTACATTCGATAAGTTTTCGAATCACCAAGACAACCACGTGATCTTCGTCTCCTGAAGAAAGTGCAATTAATTTTTCATTAACGATGTGTTTCGACTGTCTTAATAGTGATTGATTATATTCATAAACACTAGAATTTATTTTAACATGCTGCATCCGGTACGTGACACAAAATTTAAGGGAATTAAATCTTGCTCGAGCTAACCTTCCAATCACCGGTTACTCGCTACTCGTGATGGAACATGAGGATTTATTTTCAGGAAATATTTTTTTCAAGGTTTAAGAATCCACGATATAAAAGTTTAGGGGAGATTCTTCCAATCAACTAGCACCTCTCTGCTATCCCCGCGACAGATCTCGTCAAGTACGTCTTCGATTTTTATGTCATGGTAAGATAGTTTTGCGCCAACATCACGCAATTTCTTCTCATAGAATATGCCATCAATATCGTCGCCTGTGAAATCCGCAAGTGTGTAAGCGATAGGTATTCTTTGACCCTGTACCAAAAGTATAACAAAAACCACATCGATATTGCTAGCAGTATAACTTTAAGGGCAAATTTATAGCGTTTATTTTTACTTTTAGACTTCATGAATTATTTATTCTCGTAGGACTACACACAGCAAGGCGAGACGTAAAAAAGAGACGCACCACGTCTTATAACTCTGGCAAAGACCTGATAATCTTACACTTGTCTTTTAAAGGTTCAACCCAGGCATACTTGTTGAAAGTGTCTATAACGGTGAGTAGAAACTTGTAATGTCGTTGTACACCTTGAGAAATTTCGAATCGGCTACATCAATCTTCCACTAGTCATCAATATTTTGAACAATGTAGGATCTCCGAGCAAAGTTTTTTTGAGCAAGTCTGTACTTGTTGTAGGTTTCTAATTGAGCCACACTAATGACTAGAAAAAAGTAAAGAAATTTTCTCCTAACGTTTCCGACGCTTTATGGTAAACAGATGTGGCAGTAATTTTTGTTACCTTATTGTCCCAAGTTGTAATGATGGCAATTATCACCTGTATTTCTGCCTGAATTTCAAACTTATATTTAATTTATATTTTACAATTTGACGTATGTAATGTATGCGTAATCATATTCGTTATAAAATTCCCTAAAAAATGATATAAAAAAATGTAGCGTTAACAGTCATTTTTTCTTGAACTTGGATTGTTAATAACTATTTTTTGTGACCTGATACATAAAATTGACTTGAATCATAAGATTCGTCGTTAATTTTTCTTCCGGAATTTGTTTTAGCCGTTTCTGCGGAAAATTTTGAGTTCATTTTTGTCGCACAGTGTAATGCGTCATAATAAACATATCACTGATTTAATTAATCGACTAATCAATGATTTTACTATGTTTATGGAGTATACAGAAAATCTGATATTTATCGGTAGAAAAAATACATTTACGAAACCTGCATGATATCAGGGGTCTCCTGTTTCGAATCTATCAAGAGGTAACCATGCGTTGCTGCGATGGCATTAAAATTTACTTACTGTAAAAAATTTTAATTTCCCGAGCGTAACTGTTGCCAGTGATGATAAACTCACGCTTAATCGCGAAAGTCTTAAAAAAGTACGAAATAGTTCGTATCAACTGATGTATCACGTTAACAGCGGCCTTGATGAAAGATATTTTGTTATATAAATAACATTCAGAATACAGTAAGATCGGAAACGCAGCTTTTCAAAGTCTCTTTCATCATATTGTCGAGAATAATCCGCTGTTTCAAAAGCTCTGTTTTTTTCGAAAAGTCTGAAATTTGGGAAAATTTCCTCCAAAGATAACTAAATAGTTGTGACTATTCGTTTGTAAACGTGTAGGTCAATCTTTTAAGAGATTATCAAAACGGCCGTATATGTTACAAACAAGTAATGCAAAAATTATTGAAAAACGTCAAAAAAGCGTACGACAATATCTGTGCTGATGAAGAAGAGAGAGATTTTCAAAAACCGACAAAACAAGCAAAATTCTAGAAAAATACAAGATGCATTACTTAACATGTGCGGTAAAAAACCTAAACAATACACACACACTATACATACACACTGATATACATATGATCACATAAGCTAAATCGAAAAAAGGTATTTTAAATAAGTTATCTGTAGCGTAAATAATTATTAATGATAAGTAAATCAGAAAACCGTTCGGCGTTATTTAACTGACTGCGTGATATCACAAATGTTCTTTTACGTTACTATAAACACTTGCGAAGACTTTGCAACACACGTTTTCTGTCAGAAGTGAAACTTCTGAACACGGGTCTTCTTGCTGTAAGGTTACGGTTTTTAGTGAAAAATATCCGAACCGTGGAAATAGTGTTAGCGTTTGACTGTTACAGTTTTGAAAAAAACATCGATCTTTTGGTATCGGTAATTGGTGAGCTTGTAAGACGCGGAGTCGTCAATCATACTGCAATGAATAGTTATACGGATAGCTACAGCAGATCTCTAGCTTTGCTGTGTTACGTTATTGTCTGTTATTCACTACAGTAAGCAGATTTTGTATTCTAGCCTATTCGTATTTTGGGAACATTGACACTGTTTAATACACTATCAACGACTCTGATTACAACGAAACCATTAGTGCGTGAACACCGTGAATCATGCATAACAATTTTTTTCATGTAAATTAATCTTTTTCAGGCAATCAAAGTTTTTTCAACGACTGATATGAAATTTTGTTCGAAAGTATCGATTGAGATAATCTTGAAATATCTGAAACAAGTAACGACACGTTAGGTTTTAATACTGTAGATGAGCAGGTCCAGGGGCCAAAAGCTACAACGTCAACCGCCATTAAAGTGACGAGAACAGCGATATTGGAAGACTAATTGGCTTGCCTCGACAAATGTATGCATGATTTACACAAGCGCATCGTTGAAAATCACGCCAAAAACAATTATATATGTCTTACAGTGGAACCGAGAGCTTTGTCTGTAGTTGCGTCTGGATCTCGTTCTGACCAATACGCAGTTTTAACCCTTTCAGATATCACAAAATTTATTCAGTCGGAATTATACTCTGTTCGTGGCATGCAAAGTTGCGGTAGGAAAGCACGTTCTCCGACGCCCAAAATGTTCCCAAGAGGTTGGTTCTAACGATAATAAATACCGACAATCTTTGCCTACCGCGAGCTTTAGTTGCAGCACAGGCTTACGCTGTTAAATTCGGACAAGATCAGGCCCAACCTTACGAGACTCCATGAGAGTGGTATCTTCGATCCTACAGTTATCAGCATTTAAAAAATTTCCAATCAGCACGCGCCGCCTGTGAAGACGTTGGCCAGAAAGGCTGCATGATAAAAAAACCTCAAGAACATTTAAAAATTTTAAAGGTTCGTTGAAATCGTCCATGCCATACAAAGCCTTACCAGAGGCGTCGTTGAATTTTTGTTCGACGGCTCGCGGGTAGTTGTTTAAAATTTATGTCGCATTAAGCACGTTTTAAATATAATTTATTACAACCAGCAATGCCATTTCAAGCCGGTGTTAGATATAGGTTTATGTATATGGCCAGATATATCATAAAGGTTTCGAAAATCTAGCCCACCATTGTTGCAGAGATATCTGTCCTATATGCCACGCAACTCCGTGATACAACGAAACATCTGTAGTGTTTTGCACATACGGTAACCACGTGTTTAATAATTAAATTTTTTGATAATCATTTAAAGCTAGGATCGTACAAAATCAGTAAAAAGTCTACGGTCATAGTTTGCAAATCAATTTGCTTGTGCAAAGTCGGTTTTAAAATGCTTGATAAAATAAAACGCATAGTCACAACTATATTAAATGCAAAACGTGCTTCGAAAAAGTACGGCGAAATAATCTTTGCATCATGAAGCTTCTTAGAAAATCCGCGAGACAAGAAAAAATCTTTTACATATTTTACTATATTGAGGCTCGTTAGGACAATTTTCTAAAAGCTACGAAATTCCCCAAACACGTCTTTAATTTATACATTCCTTAGCAGGTATGTACAAGCTCTGTAGATAACTGTAACAATTTCTGGTGCTTCGTATGTGGCATCTGAGAGCTTGTTTTCGATACCGAGCTTGTGAAACATTTTGTCAATTCAATTACTAGAGACAATAAGGAGTTTTCGAAGATTTCATGTATTGTGTATGACACGAAATCCTACGTCTATCATTTTATATTAAATGATGTTGTCAGCCATAAAATTAGCAAGCTAAAGATTAGTATGAATGGTACAAAAATCAAAAAAATTACTTTCTATTGCGAATCTGGCGTTGATGTTTTGAAGCAGACCTCTAAAGCTTTTTCGAAAAAATTTTTGGATTGCAGTGATCTTTGTCCGTTCACAAAGGTCTGCATCTGGAAAAGAGTACGAGGAGACCACCATCTTCGATTCAATGAAGTGGGGTATTAGCCAATCTACCTAAGGCAAGGTATTTCTTAGCAACAGTCCCGAGCCAGATTTATTTGGAGCACTTTCAGAATTTCATTTTGTTTCAGATTTTTGTGGATGAAGTTTACGGACCGATACCCACAGTCGCTCAGTAAAACCAGGGATAGACTAGCTACTAGCCAGTACCTCCCAACTAGGATAGTCGTCTCTCAATTTGACTTCTGCCTGGAGAGCTCTCATTGTATGAGCAGCCATGCCCGCCACTCCTTTCCAATTTCCTCCAATGAGCAACATCTAGCTGACAAGATTGTCTAATGTTATGGTTGTATGAAGCTTTGTTTTTAGTTATTCTTTCCTCGTAGAGAAGGGGTAGTAATGAAAAAATATGTTTCTGCATTTTCTTCAACATCACAGTTAAGACATGCTGCTGGAGTATCCAACCTGAACCTTGCCAGATAAGCTCGAAAACAGTCATGTCTAGTCACCAGTTGAGTAAGATGTAAATCTACTTTGCTATGCCTTCTTGATTTCCACAATTGAACGTTTGGGATATAGCGGTGAGACAAACTACCAACACTCAATAAATCTATCGTCGTTGTTATTTTACGGTTATCTGCCGTTTTTCTTGGTCACCATGTAAGGTCTTGTATTACTGAAAGGAACACGAACACAGCGGTAAATTTTGGTTCTTTCACCCGTCCTGTAGTCTCTTGGTCCTCAAGTGTGCGGCATGATACTCTATAATGTGTAGACCATCCGCGATGCTTTTCATCTATCTATTCGGTCAGGTGATCATTGAATCGTAGTATGGCATTAATGAAGACTTCTCAATATTCCGGCGAGCACCGGGAAGGAATGTCACAGTCACTGACGATCGAAGTGATGATCTTTCTGATCTTCCTTTCTGTCCCAAAACAGTCTCAGTCTTAAAGTCTGTTGTCTGTAAGCCGACTGTAGTAAATCAACGACGGATTATTGCGATGGCTTTATTCGCACAGCACATCACTTCTTTTAGGAAGGTAGTTGCCGACAACCACCAGGGCAACATCGTCAGCAAGATCAACTGTTACAGATCCTTCTGGTAGAGGCAATCTCAAAATAGCATTATACAGGATATTCCAAAATAGAGGTCTCAGGAATAAGCCTTGCGGGACACTTCCCGTCAAATATGGGAGGTGTCCCGCATAACTATGTGTTTTAATCTGTGAGTCATAGATCAGAACCCGATGTGAGAATTAGTTCTCTATAACGCCCCCGAAATAAGATGTACCCCCATCATCTGAATGCCTTCAATATATAGCTTCATCTAGTGACGTTAAATGTGTTCTTTACATGCAGGGTAATGATTACGCAGTACTGTATTTTTTTCCCACCTTCAACCTCTACTGGATATCGCTCCCTGGACGATGCCAATAACTTTACTCACAGCATCTACAGTGGGTTTCGGTTTGCGAAACTAAAACTGGTTATTCAAGAGGTCCTGGATCCCTTCACTGGATCACTCGAGTGTTATTTAGATTATCATCTCGAGAACCTCGCCAGCATTATCCCGAAAGCAGGTGGGACGATTAAGTGATGGCTTATTCGGTGATTTGTCTCCTCCAAGCAAAAGTACAAGATATTGTTGTTTCCAGCAAGCTGAGAGCCGTTTTATCGATGAGCGAGTATTTCAACCACATTCTGGAGATGAATATGTTACGTGGATCTTCAGTCCTCATCTTAAACAATATCGCATAGTAATCACGGTGTATGTAACAGTCATTAACTTTACACTTTATGATGTGGGAAGACAGGGTGTCACTAACAAACGCAACATCTATAATAGAACAATTCTCGTAAAAAGAAAAAAAAGTGAACTGCGACCTTTCAAATCGACCTGAACGCTGCCGAGGCTGTACTAGACGACTCCAGTGAAGGATCATCTTAAAACACCTTATGTGAGGACCAGGACGAACTCCTCGCGTCATCGTCTAGTGATCGGCCCAATGCTTCGGCTTTGACCCGCATCCGCTTCATCCAGCGAATTCATCAATCTCTGCGCTCTAGCCACGGTAAAAGAGAAGATAAAGGTAACCCGTCTGCCAAAGATAGGGACACCTGCTGAAGCAAACCAAGTCCAGTCTGAGAGAGCCAAGAAAACTGGTCCTTTCGTCCCACTAGGGCTCTGCCAGCGCTCTTCCCGGCCACTTTTTGCGACATCGGCAAAGCAGACGATTCTAATTGCTTACGATCACATAATAAGAAAAGTTGCATTATATTTCTTGCAAAAAATAGGGTAAAAAACAAATTTTTACTCTTTCTTTTTTCAAATATAAAATATGCAACAATTCAAACTGCTTTTAATTAAGATAAACTAAAGAAACATTGTAACACGTCTATTGTTTCGTCTATAAAATATCGTCCTCTTCAAATACCCAGCGCAATTTTACGAGTTTATGATATTGAAAAACAATTGGTACGTGCCCGTTTTTTTTAAATACATGTTTAACCGCTAATTTCATTTTGATTTTTTTTTGCTCAAAAACTTAAACTTCTTAGACAAAATTCTTCTAATCCAGTAGGAACATTGGAAGTCCATGCTGTTCCATGTTAATGGCATCGACGTAACGAATGGAAATCAACCGTTGTTCATTAAATAAGGATTCTGAGTATCAGGTCTAATTTTTAACTATTTCCCAAATCATAATTTCAATACCAATGAAAATATTCCTACCAAATGAGATTGATATACTACGGATCTTGAAGCTTGCCGGTCCTGCATTTCATTTGCCGAATTAAAATTAGGATTAGATCCGTCAATATCATTTCGTTCAATAGGACGGATTCATGTCGTACAAGGTAAAAATGAAATTATTCCACAAAAATCTCGTTTAGGGTGGAATTCGTTTAGAAAATTTGATATATTAACATGCAATTTATGTAGTTTAGTGATAGTGATAGTCATTGTGAAAAGTTTTTTACGAAAAATGTTTATCGGGATAATACAAAGTGATTCGTAGTTCCACTTCTACCCCTAAATAGAAAAATTTCTATCAGTGAATTATGTTCAGGAGTATTAAAAATATTAAATATTTTAAAGGAGAAATTCGATATCAGTCTCCAATTAAAACGTGATTATTAAGAAATTATCTAAAAATGTCTCGATTTGAGACACGCCAACATTTTTTAAAAAACCCGATAGCAATAGATGTTTTATCATTGACTGCCTCATGCCGTTATAAATAATACAAGTACAACTACTGAACTACGCGTTGTTTTTAACGCGTTGGCAAAAACTTTTTCAGAATTCTTCTTAAACAAGTAACTCTTTATAGAATCAACAATTCAAGAAAATGTATTTACTCACTTGATTTTTTTTCTTCAATATAAATTCATTATAACAGCAGACATAGAAAAAAACGTACCAATCAAGTTTCTTACTAGAATATTTGTTTACATACCGTACAATTAGGCGTATCGTTATAACTTGTTTTCACTATTTGCATTATATCAGTTAGCCAATGAGCAATATCTTAATTTCACGATAGCTGTTTCTAACACTAAATCACGCCTTAATGTCGATGTTTTATCAATATTTCTATTAAAAAGACAATACATCTCCCTGGTAAAATTGCAACTCTATTATCACGTGGTCATTTCAAATGGATATCAAATAATGCTCGAATTTTAGAGGGCTGTACAGAGAAAAATATTAATTCTTGTTTTGCTTTTGATAATTAAGAATGATTAAATATTTTGGCATCTTTTAACAAACCAAAAGTGATAAAATAGTTTCTTATGTTAATTTTATTTAAATCCTGAAATATCGAAACCTTTAATACTCAGACAAACTACGAAAAAATGTAATATACCTTGAATATGCAAATTAGAAATAACATAGGCCACAATTATTCGAAAATATTCATTTAAAGCACCAAGTAGCTGAATTAACTACCATTATATTTTCGATCAAAAATATTTTATATGCTTCCATACCGTGCAAAAGAAGTCACATTTCATTAGAATTGTTAGAATAAGTACAGAAGAGATTCGTATTTTTTGTTATTTTAATGCAATTTCTTCTGTTTCTTTTTTCTCTAGATATTTGTTCTATACGCTTTACATACAAATTTCGTGTACAATTTTGTTTGTACATAAATTATATAAAATAGTTACATATAATAAGTTTGATATAAGTCACATTTTATATTTTAAAAATTATCCTTTTTTATTATTGTTGATGAAGGCACTTTAATCTTAATGAATTGAGTAGGCTGAGTAAGTAAGAGTAGGCTCTCCAGTCACTTGTCTTAATTTTCAACAAATTTAGAGTTTTATTTTATGAAATAATGAAAAGTAAAAATTCATATTTTTCGTTTTCTATATATTCTTGTTTTTGAATAGTTGGCGTTTATGTTAATTTCAATATACATAGTCAAAGTGTATTACACATATTTTGTACTCGGACTAAGCTTCTTAGATTCTGATTATTTGGCATTATATCAGAAATTTTAATTTAAAATATTCAATATTATGAATACTAATTACTTACGTCTAAATCTAAATAAATTTAATCCTTTCAAATAATATCCTTAGTCTTAGAAAACTAAAACGGAATGTCGCCCATGATTCTTATCGGGAAATGAACGAAGAATCTGATTTATTTTCTCGTCCGTAGGACACGTTATGCACATGCGTATTATAAATTGTTTATCACATGTTTATTCGACATTCGTCGGATCAAAAACAAGCAGCGACATAACGTCTCATAACGTGAACTCGGTAAGTACACAAAACTTCATAAAAAGAACAAAGAATGCAGAAAATTCGATACCTATGTTTGGATAAGCTTCTTCGAACGTTGCATACAGTTCTCGTGTATTGAGAATTAACAACTGTTTCCGTTTGTAGACTTTTTCCTAACGCTGATGCAGTCTTTTTCCTCAGGCAGCGTTTTGCAATTGCCGCTAATTTCATCGCAATGAAAAAACATAACTTTTTGCTTCATTTTTTCTGACAGAACTATTTCCGCCTCTCTTATCTGAAACCAAATACACTCCTTTTTCTTCTCTTAATTTGCAAGCAGCAGCAATATTGAGACCTTCGCTCCCTCCTTATTTATGTAATAAGTATTCTCAGTTTTTAGAT
>JABFQD010005740.1:0-10419 GCA_022817045.1 Psix sp. ZL-2020
ACATTTTTCTGGATTTATTCCGGTTTTTTTTAAAATGATTTTTATTTTTTTTAATTTCTCCGGCATACATTTGCAGTATTAAGTACGTAATTTTTATGTTTTTGATAATATTTTTCCTCATAATAATTTTTTTAAAGATTTCTAACTACCAAATTAGAATTTTAGATTCACAATTTCTGAAAATGACAATGCTCGAGTACATCTTATTTGTTCAGAGTCATCCATAATTATTAACTTACTTTCTTAAAAGTGCATTATTTGAAATTTAATCATGATTTCGAATAAAACTACTGATTGATGTGATTTGCAGTAGGATTAAAGAAGAAAACAGTAATTGAATTGTATTTCTATTCACTAAAACGTTTAAGTGGCTATTCTTCATAGAGCACTTGTACAAAAGATGTTTGTATAATTATATATATTGTATTTCAGTTGTGCTGTTTTCTTACTTTACAGGATATTTCGACACTATTTCAAAAGGAATATAATAAAGCGGTTTTCTGTTAACAATAAAATAGGATTTTCTTTATCAAATCTATATTTAAGTACATATAATGATATTTACAAGAGATATCAACTAATCAAACGATTTACATTCACTTTTGTTTAAAATATTATTGCAACATCGATATAATACTTGATAGTCGGTAGAAATAAATTGTATAACATTTACTGTACTATTGAATTGCATTATAAATTATCCATAATATGTAATGTAAGCTTTAACTGGTTGATTCTAAAATGTATATGAAATTGTAATTTATTCATAGTTTCAGCTTTCATAAATCAAATTCCAAGCTTTGTAAATAGTTCATTTCACAAAAATTGTACTGTGACTTTTGAAAATTAAAATTATATTTACAATCAAATTTTACATTGTTCAAAAATCTTAGCATCATAGCCTAAATTGTTAACTAATTCAATAGAATTTCGCATCTGCAAGTTTTTTTATAAGAGCATACCAAATAGCATCAGCGAAAGACAAGATTGGCTTTTACGAAGGTAAATTAATAGGAAGAAATTCTATCTAATACTTAATTTTGAAAGCTCAGTTCTACCTACTTATTACCATTACTAACTCTGGAAAATCAATTACAACAACAAACTGGTGAAAAACCTAATGCACAACGCTCTTCTTCAAATAAAATATACGGTTTACCTAATCGGATAAGAGTATAGTTGTCTACCTGGACAAATGATTGGTAATAGAATGGTAATAGTCGTTCACTTTGTCAGATAACGGAATAACATTTGTTAATTACAGAGACTGATAAAATAAATATCGCTGAACAATTTCGATTCCTATGCGATAAGAGTTCTTTTTCAATTGTAACAATAATCTGTTTTCATATACAAATGTGAATGCATTGTGTGTCTACAAGAGACCCCAAATTTTTACAACCTCACATATATGACTTAATAGATGATTGTTCATTTCAGATTCTTCAAAATATTCTTGGGGCCGCATAATGAATGGGTGTGCGTATTTAATATCATTTAAAGAGATTGATTTTTTAATAATGTTTGTACAGACACAACAAGAAGATGATTTAGATACTTTTTTGGTAAAATGCCTTCCAAACAAGGAATGCAGTACCAAAGCAACCAACTTTGCCAACCATTCAGATGCTTTTCACAAATTTCATTCTATAATACTTCTCGGTCCACTAGTAAGACACTTCGGCACTTTTATCGATAGTAAGCGATCATTGATCAATAAAATAGCACCTGGATAACCAACATAGTATGCTGCATCGATGTGGGTTAAAATAATATTCAGATACTGACGAGTGACACCTAATAAAATACAATGCATATAATCCGGTACTATACTTTTAGCTACGTCGAGGTGTTGTAACTTCATCAATACAGATGGCTCCCAAACACTGTCGACATCTTTTCCGTCCGTACTTGCACTTGCTCGTATCATGGCAGAAACGATATTGCTATGATTTCAGAGGTGCGAAGGATTATCCACAACAGGATATTTTTTGCAGGACAATTTTTGCAGGATGTTTACAAAATGTACAACAAACGGAACCATTAAATTTTTTTATGTTCAGGATTTTACACCTCGCCGGAGAGTCTACACAGCAGCCTATGGGAAATGCTTTCCTGATAATTATTTCACCATTATCAAGAATAACACCATTTTTCGTCAAACCATTAGCCTCGTCGATTATTCACTTCAGGAACGGATTTTTATCTGGTTCTGCGTAGTCAACCCACATACCGATCAGCATTTTATATTTCTGTCTCATTTTCATAGGAAGTTCATGTAACATGACATAAAATGGCTATATTGTCAAAGTAAAACTGTTTCCAACTTGACATCTGTTTGTGTTTATAGTATAAGACACGTTTGAATTGTTGTTCTGCAATTCCTTTACATTCCAATACATTTTTCTGTCATATATATCCCGAATGTTATTTACAACTAATTTTGAACGTGAGTTTTTATAATTAAGATTTTTATGGACTTCCGCATTTTCTAATATTAATTGCAATTCTTCTCGAAAATTGAGTGTTATGAAAAACGACGAATCTCTTTCCTTCATGTCGTAGTCGCAAATCGGACAGTTTACATTGTCTTTGAAGTTTAATTTCTTTCTCTCAGCCAAATATGCTTTGCATTTTGAGCAATACAGATGATATCGGTAGTTTCCGTCGATGTTTGGAAAAAATTTGGACAGTCAATATTTCGTAGCTGGAATTAAATTACCTCCATTCATTGAGTTGAATAGTTGCAGTATGTCGATTATCGCATCTCAAGTGAAAGAGTGTTTTTTGGCTAGCATCAGTACCATAATAAGCAACTCGCCGACAGTTCTTAACGTACACTGACAAATATTTTTCATTAAATTCTCTTTCCATCTTGGTTCTTTCATTTGAAATCATATAACACACAAGTTAGATACAATTAAGCGAATTTCTCGGGAAATTAAATTAATGTGCAATGTATTTTCAGTCTTTTTACACAAGTTTTTTACACATGTAGGAAACTTTTTGCAAAAAATCACTAGACACTTAAATATCGCATTCAAACGCGTTTCTTCACCTTCGGAACCCATAATGACGGGTTTTTCCGAAAAAGTCCCACTTAGGAAATTTCTACAAAAAGTCAGTAGGCACCCAGAAAACGAAATAATAAAAATTATGAATCAATCGTATTGGGCCATAAATGATCAATCAACTTCCGAAAAATTGGTTGAAAATTGATCAATTTTTGAGACACGGCTGGGATCAATCATTGGCCAATCAAATGGATCAACATATTCTATTAGGGTTTCATTTCAAATACTATTTGGAATAGAAAATACTATTTTCTATTCACTATTTTAAATAATTTGTTACACGAATGTTTTCTATTTCTATATAACTGTTTAATACGAAACAATTTTGAAAATGGTTTTCAAAAAGTAACTATTTTTTCGGAAATAGATAAAACTGTTAAACAACTATCATTATTACTGCATAAAGAAATGAAAACGTTTATTGCAAATTTTATGTTTTCAGGTGAGAGTTTGTGAAAAAAAAGCTACTTCTATTGTTGACATTTTCTTCATAAGACGAATATTTATTTATTTATTATCTGCTTAATATACATCATTTTCAATTTCATCAAAATAAAAATAAACTAACAGTAAGAAAAACTTGGAAACTAACAGTAAAAGAACCAAAAAAAGTCAGGGTATATACTTTTAATTAGTGGTACTCTGTAAATTTTCAGCTGATTTGGAAGACCGCGAATTAAAAAGTGGTTCGTCATATAGTATACATTCCCGTACAGTTCTTATATTCCCATTCTTATATTATACTCTCATATTCTTATATTATATTCCCATATTCTTGTATTCTTATATTCCCTCATAAGTGTAGGTATAGACATATAGCTATATAGTATAGAAATAGTTTTTAAAGGACTATTTTATGTTCTGTTTAGAATATAATTCTCACCAACTATTTCTATTTCAAATAGTAAAAAAATACTATTTTACCAATCCAGTAATATTCTCAACACCTACACTTCATTTTAAAAGCATAATTTTGTTTTCAGCCTTGTTTTTACAGTTTATACAATAAAAATGGTTTAACTTCATTACTAAACGGTTACAAAGACTGAAAATATATTTAATAACTAGCTGCTAATCCGGCTTTCCATGGGAATAATTTGAGTTTATACAGAATAAAGTTTAATACGAACCATGCTTATTTTCTACAAGAAATTATTAAACCGCAACTCGCACTATTGCTCTGGTCTAAATCTGGTACAAATTACACAAACGTCTTATATTTTATTATGTGTTTTTTTCAAATATCAAATTACAGAGAACACGTGCATGTCTATTTAGAATTAAATCCACTTGATTTCGATTGTTCCATACAGCTATTTTGGAACTTGAGTAATAGTAAATTTTGTCACGAGCGCTCCGATTTTAGAGTTGCCCTTTTCAAGCAATGGTCTTCGCGTATATTTCAACCAGTGTAAGAGAGATACAATTATAGTATTTGAGAGTACAGAATTTGATGGGCTGTGCTGAATATCAATGGAAATCGATGCGGGCCGAATTCGCTCGATAGGAACTAACCTAACCCTTGCCGCGCACGCATCTCGAAACTACACCCCGTGAGGGCACGAATGCTTCTCGACAATTTCCAGCGTGCATTCTATTAGAAGCGTGAAGATTATCAGAAATTTAGCAGGTCAGTGCAGGTTGCTAGTTCGTACAACATCTGTGATACATGCCTGGTTTATAAAAAGTGTGGTTTGAGGACAGATAAAGTGGCTGTTCCATCTTGTCTTTTGACTACGAGTGAAAAGTTATTTAGTGTGAGTTGATCGTGGTTCTGTATATTAAAATTTATCGCAACATTATTGTATTATTTATCGGTTATTGCTGTTCATGAATCTTTTAATTTGCTATTTCATTGTTTTATGTGTATTTTCATGTCCGATTTATTGTTTTTAGCAGCGACCGATCATTGACCGAGCTAGCATTCAGCACACAACAGGTTGGCACGGCACAGTGAAAGGTTCAAAGTTCTTAAACTTGTCGCTGGGTAACCTTTACAAAAAAAGAAAACAACAGGTTGGATTTTTTCCATTAATTTATTGTGTTTGTGCAACAAAAGCCCGATGAATAAACTTGCTGAAAAACGCCGTTAAAATAACTTACACAAACACAGATTTTTGAAATCCATAGTTCTTATGATTGTTGAATTTAGTTTTTTACAATAAATAAATAATAATAGTAATCTATGATTAATGAAATAATTAATTACCTAATTAATCATAGTCATTGAAAAGTTTATCCCTGCTTATTTCATGTCTGAATCGGCACGATAAGCCAGTATGAGGTAATTCATAACTTATTGGTTAATTCTCATGATATTGAAGTTTTTAATTGAAAATTTGAAAGTTGTTAACGGTCACTCCTATACTATTATTATAATCATAATTAGTATAACTATTATTAATAGTAGTGTTACTATTATCTTAAATATAGGAAATTTAGAAATAACGGTTTTAATAAACTCAACTCTTGAGGCACTTCGAGTGAATGCCAGAATCGTTGATTTTTAAATCACGAATCTTGTATGTTTCTAATGTTCTAATTAAATTGCCAAAGTTCAGATTAATAACTGTCAAGTTTTGAGGTTATTATTCTAGCTCAAGTCATGTGATTATTTTCACTAGTCACTTAGCAAAAACTACTGAAAAAATTCATTACAAAACATACGCAAAAATTGGTCTACGCGATACCTATTGATCGGTATGTTTTTATTGAGCTAAATTACCAAATGACTTTGACTTGGAAAATCATTGTAAATGTTTTTATTGTCATCTTCAAACCTATAGACTAAAAGCAATTGTCAATAATACATTTTTGGTTTATTTTTTTTATTGCAGTGTACAATTTTGTTAAGCTTATTTTGATATACCTTATTATAGTATACCCTAAGGTAAACAAAACAATTTTTAATTTTTGCATATTACTATTTATTTGTAACAAAAGTTATCGATTCATTTTGTCTCCGATCGAGTAAAGTACTCGAATCCTTTCTGAGGGTAGTAAAAGTCGTCGGTTTAGTTTGGAGATAGCTTCATTAGAATATATTCCAGATACCCAAGTTGGTTGTATTTGCGGGCATAGAGTTCCAGGTTCACGTGTGAGTCCGACGACTAGGGTTATCTTGTACCAATCTTTACCAAAGCGGTACATAATCGGTATAATATGGTCGCATGGTACGCGTGCCCCTCTTTTCAATAAAATTCTCGTTCATGGGGTTAAGTAGTAGGTTTCGTTATTCTATTCAACTGGAACTTCGAGATAGCATTCTTCGGTTTCTTGTAGTTTGTCTGCGACTGGCACACATTTGACTACGTGAACCACTTCACCTACGGTAAGAGCCATGTAGCCTGGTCCTTTCATGACGGTGTAGACGAATTCATCAAGTTGTGGCACTGCTCAGGGAGTTTAACAGAACTTGACGTTCCAATTCGGATCTGTGGTATAAGAGATCTCGGTATAAGGTTCTGAAGCGGCCTTTGAAGAATTTTCCCACGTAGACAAACTGTGAGTTAGCATACGCAAATAAGTCTACGTCCTCAATATTGACTTCTGCGACTTGGGAGAATGTTCCTTTTTCTGATTCTAGGATAAAAAGCTTTGGATGTTCTGTGATGATTAAATTGTATCGGCAAACGCCATGTTGCGAGACATCAGATAATGCGAAGGTTACTGATTGGCCCTCAACCGAATATATTATTAGAGCAGTAAGTTGATCTAAATCAACGATTTTATGGCCTAGTCCTTGGTATATCACTTTGAATTTAAAGAATTGGCAGGTGTCGGAGGGTAGCTGATTCCAGAAATTTTTGGTTCCATCAGAAGACGTGCAGTCCTCATCTGACACAGAGCATGTGTCTCCGGATCTCAAAATTATCATTCCGTTGGTTCGATCTGCCGTAGCATGGTACGAAAAGAAACTGATCTTGACGTAACCTTCAACTACCACGTCACTAAAAGTTCCGTATGCACCGAAATACCAGCCTCCATCACAAGAACCTCCACGATTCACCGATCCAGCAAATGTCATTTGCCGCACAATAGTTCCGTTAGGCTTCGATTCATTGAGATTTTTACTATTGATTTTAAGAGTACTGGTTCTAATGGCATCCATGCAGGCTTCCCAGGTGACTTCTTTTATATAGTTCATAGTGCCACCCTCAGTCATCGACACGTGACTGTGCATACCGCAGTGCGTAACAATGCGGTTGATTTCTATTCTACAGGAATGGACTTCTACTTTTGAATAGTCTGTACTTTTTATAAGTTGTACAGGTATTTCCTCAGTCGTGACGTTTTATTCGGGTATATTGCATTCGCCCACTCCCGGTAGTGACAAAATTGTTACATTCGTATTTACGGAGCTGCAATCGTACACCATCATGGCGCTTGATTTAACTAGTACGGATAGGAGTGTGAAAAGAAGTGAAAGTAGGTCTCGTTGATTTACAAGATAGTTTATGCTCTGTAACAAATTAGGTTAGTTCTGATTGCAAAAATCTTGTATTTTCGACACTATCAATTCTTTTTTTTTTTTTTTTTAATAAGATGACATTTGACATGACTTAGTTTTTCAAACACCAGCAAACTGATCGTCAGTTATATTAGCATGGATTTTGGTTACGGAGAATGAAATTCCTCATTTTGTTTATTTATTAGATTTAAGGGTAGATAGATTTATTATTTATTTATTAGGTTTATGAAAAAAATAAAAAAAGTTCTTTTCCTTACGTGCGAAACGCAACGTAATTTGAAGGACTAATATAAATTTTATATTTAAAAATTTTTAACCAAAAAATTGTTTATAACAATTTACAATTTTTTGTTAACAATTTTGTTAAATATAAAGCGCTGGTTCGGTTTCTGATAGTTTTGTGTAATTATATAACCGACAAATTCTGCTACCAGAATTGACGGCCGACTAACGCAAAAATGATTAAAATTAAATTAATGTAATAGAAAGAATCGTAAATATGGTCTTTCGACACGAAAGACAAAGACGTATACAAACGTCAAAAATAATCGGACACGAAATTCCGAAATTAAAATCAGCTAACGCGCTTATAACAGATAACGATAATAAGAAAATAAAACGGAGCAAAATGCTCCATGTTAGAGATTTCGCCGACATTCAAATTCATATTCGTCGCTTATCCTACCTAGTTGACAAGCGCTCCGCTAGGTGGCGCGCTCGAACCTTTACTTTCTCGCAATAAATTAAATGCACCATCATTATTTAGAAGGGTACACGCCTGGCTACATTATCCTCTGGTTCAGAAACTGTTCCAGTGCACAGGCCTCTCTCCAAGGAGATTCGCCCCCCTCTTTTTTGAATCCCCACTCTCCTCGGTGATACCCTCGAGTATACCTCGAGACACCTCAGTTGCCACTCGAGACAAGCACCGGCAACATCTCCCTAGTGGCCGCTCTAGCACCATCACGACTGGACGTTCCCCTTTCTCCTCGGTGATACCCTCGAGTATACAGTGAAACTCGGATATCGTCCTAATCTCTGAGAGACCACTTTACGTGTCACCTTACCCTAACAAGAACGTCCTCATCTTATTACTAAAAGCAACGCGCGGTTAGATTTATTGAGCTAGCGGTACCGAGATACTTGCTCGTTCGATTACAAATTAACGCGATCAAAGGGTAAAGAGTAGCCCGAATCCCCAACACTCCAAATTATATTTAATTTTAATTCAGTCTACGAGCTTGAGAAGCACCGATAGCCGACTGGTGAAGCAAACAAGGACGGCTCAAATCAAAATAAACACGCTAGTCGTGTGAATTTAATTTTATTTTTAAACATTTAAATAATTAACGGTCATGGGAGGTCGTGTATCAACGACACTTCAACCACGTGCAAATGTTACAAGCCAAGGAATTGCTCCCACGGCAGACGAGACAAATATGAATAAATAATTAAAATAATTAAATAAATTAAATTAACCCTTTCCCCGCTAAATGATAGGATAGGAACACCGGCCGCTGCGAGACCCACGGTGGTGCAATAAAGTCGAGATCTCCGATCAAGCAAGACAGATCTCAAGCCTCAGAAAGGAAGAAAGAAGAGGTATGCCACGGACATGGAGGATAAAGGTGGGTCAAAAAAAACCCTGAAAATAGTCTACCCAAATTGTACCCCGTACAAAAGAGCGTGAGAGCTCAAAAGTGGTTCGTGTAGCCAAATATGTTCGCTTTGAAGCGAATAGCTGTCACGTTAAGGACAGCGAGAAAAATACCTCCAGCGCGGCGGAGGCCAAAACTGGCACTGATTTTGACAACTACTGCGGGCAAAAATAATTAGATGAATATAAGTTTATAAGTGCATATTTATTTATTATTTTTCTTTTCATATACTTGTAATAAATGTAATACATATTCGGATATTTTATTTGGATTTTAGTGGATCACGTATTAGTGGACGTAGTATTCGAAGTTGTATATCTTGTCGTCGTCCCACTACTCGTATACAGCGTTAAGATATGGTCTTAACGCTGCTGCCCGATAATGCCGAGACCACTGCTGAATCAAAACCTGAATTGCCCGGGGTGTCTCCAGCATATTGGTAACGTTTTCTTTTTTTCAGCGTCCACGAGGGCGCTGCGGGACAGTGTCCATTCCATTGCTTCCTGATGGTGAATAATTATTATAGTTAATAATATAAAAATAATACGGGTTGAGGAAAAATAGTGATGAAAAAATAATAGTTGTTGTTTACAGGGACGTTGATTCGCAAGAGTTATTGCACTGGTTTTTCAAGTTATAGTGCAAGTTCACGATGAGGGTGGTATTTTTATATTTCACTCGGGTGATGGCTCGTGGGGGCAAATGAAGTTTTCCATGAATTAACGTACGCGATAGAAACTTTCGTTTTCCGGAAAATTATAAAATAATTCTTTCTTATTAAATTGTTTTTCTCGATTTTCGTCTCGCGAGGGAGCATATGTTGCCGAAAATAAATTTCCGCCACACAAAGGAGTATGTTTTCTTCTTTGAATTTAATTTTTCTGACGGTCAGAGATTTATAAATCACGTTTATTGCGTTTTTTTTAGTCGTTAGGTATGCTTTTTACTGTAAACGCATATGTTTCTTTCTTAGCGATTCGGGTTTCGTCCGGATATCTTGAAACGATGCCATGCGCTTACCCTTAATTTATTATTTTATTGTGCTATTGTCGCGCTGCATCTTTAAGCGCGCAGCATCTTGCCAGTCGTTGTACTTTCACTTTCATCCGCGGAAAGTAAGAGTAAATGATTTTAGATTCTTTAAATATAAAATAAGATATTATATATATATTTTTTTGTTTTTTTTCAAAAAAAAAAGTTTCGCCATTTGTAAAAT
>JABFQD010005741.1:0-10418 GCA_022817045.1 Psix sp. ZL-2020
TAATATGTATTTCAGTTATGTTTTTTTATTATAGTGTTCAGGATATTTTCTATTTCTTCATCCGACTACCTCCGATATTTTCACTCTTTTCCAAAAAGCCGCTCTTGTGTTGATATTGGTTTTTTTAATGTTTTTTTTATTATTTTTTTTTTTTTTTTTTTTTTTTTTTCTAATAATTTTGTAGCTCCCTCTGTAATACCTAATATTGTACTTTACTCTGCGTTTGTTTATAGTATATATACGTATATACAAACAGCGATTATATTATTTTTGTAAGGTGTACTTTGCGATTCTTAGTTAGTATATGATAATTGATAAGATAATGTATTTTTTTGTATTTATTAGTAACAACGGTTGGTCTGACAATAAATATGATAAATGCAGTACAAATACGGTGAAAGTGTACTGGCTCAGCGCTCAAAATGTAGTCGCGAATCTCGTAACATAAGTTTTTTTATTTTCTGGTTTTTCTTTGTACCTTTTGTTAAGACAATTACTCAAGCGTTAAACCGTGTCTTTCTGTAGGTACAACAAATAAAAAAACGTGGAAGATGATAATGCAACACAAAAAGCAGCACATTTTAAATATTATATTTTCTGGATAAATCTAAGAGGTTCCTTGTTTCTTACAGTTTGAGCATGTGACTGCAGAAAGATATTATATCACTTTCAACTTGAGCAATTGTTTTGAAAATGTGTCGTCATTTTTTACATTTATATACAGAAATATTTTATCTTTATTTGATAGTTTTAACTTCTTTTTATTGAATCTTTCTGCATAAAATGTTGTATCTGTAAACACGTTTTTAAATTATCGATTTATTAGTGATCAAATTCCAAATTACTTTATTTATTTGTTACTTTATTACCCAAAGATCAATTCAGTAATACGCAAAGTTTTGTTTTTGCGCATTACTGAAGCATTTATAGACAAATTTTCGACGCTTTATACTTATTTCAAATTAGAATAACTTTTCTGGACAAATTCTGCTGAATTTGATATTTTGCTTTGTTTTTCATTATCGCAATAATTTCATCACAACAATACCAAAGTAAAAACATTACGTGTGTTTGTGTGATAAAAGTGAAATATCAAAATTAGGGAATATCTGATAGTCAATTATTATTTGTAAGATCTGTCTGTCATTGTCTATAATATTGATTTCAAGTTGAACTGTATTACATTATAAGTATTTTGCCATCTTTGGTAAAAATCATAGCCTTATTCTTGAATATTATTCAAGTTACTTTTAAGCTAACAATTTTTAGTAGTCACCGTCATTTTTATAACTTTAAATCAAATTAAATACGAAAATTCTTCAATTCTGCTCACTTTCATACCAGTGCAAATAGAAATAATGATAATAATAAACTATTATTTCGATTTATAGTAACCACTGATGAATCTATTTACTATAGCTTATACCAAACATAATTTTAGTGATTAATAGTATTATTACAAATTTGAGCCAGTGCACTTTCTTTATTGCATGTTTCAATTGCATGCGTTATTTTTTTGGTAAAAAAAAGGGGCAAAAAGCCAGACCAGCTGGCGTTACACAATTTTCCATGATTATGCTGCATCTTTGTGTTCGATTGGCCTTTCGCAATGCCGTTTATAAGTACTTGTTCTAAGCAATCAAACGTTTAAAAAGTTCACCAAAATTTGATGCCATTTTGACTTATCGCTTGATTGTATTTGACTATTTTTCTTGGATTTGTTTTATATATTATTTTATATTTGTTTGATTACATTTGTCTTTACAATTGTTTCATGATATTATTGTATTCGTTCTCATACATTTTGTTTTACATTTTATCTTCTAGGTTGTGTGTTTTAAATTCAACATAATGTTCCATTATTTTATTTGCAAATTGTTATAATTATAATTGAATAGTTTGTTTAGTAATGAGAAAAAAAGAAAATAGAAACAAAAAAAGGAAAAAAAACAAAATATGGATAAAGATAAAAAGGGATTAATGACTGATTTTGTGTTTTATTATTGTTTTGTATCGTTATTAATTTTTGTAACTATTTTTCTTTTTTTTATGTATGTATAATGTATATATACTTAATGCAAGAGTGATATCAGTTACGTTTATAGCGCATTCCATGTATAAGCATCATGTTTAAGGGAAATATTATTTGAAAGAAAATTCAAATATTCACGTGTTATTATCTATATAGGTGATTTAGAGTATAAAGAGAGGTGAGACAAAATGTGAGACGATATTTATATTTAGGGAATATACATTTTATTTTATAATATTATTTATGAGTTGACTATTGTCTTTAAGTTCTGTTAGAGAAATGACGTTTTGTTGTGTCTTCTTATTCATTTGTGTAAATTCTATATCTACGTATTTGAGTTATGTAAGTAGTGCCAAAATGTTATTACATTTTTTTGTAGCCTTTAGTTGATATGAATTACTAATATTTATTTGAACTGTTTGTATAGCGTTTATGTTTTGCATGGAATGAAAAGAGTCTCTAGACCAAATAAAGTAGAACATAATGAAAGAAACAAATAAAATAGAAAAAAAAATATAAAATGTCAAAAAATGAACAGAAAAAATGAAAATAATTCATATTCCAAATGTTACATATACATATTATAATAAACGATCGAATCCTTAAATTAGTCAGTAAAAGTACAAATACGCAAAATGTATTCTACCGTTAGCTACGTAAAGTGGAGTTGTACAATGGTGTTAGACAACGTCTTATTTCATTCCTCTCTCGTTCAGCGTTCATTATTTAATGCAATTATTGACAAATAATCCTACTTAAAAAGACAGTGCGAAGAAAAACAACGCTTGAGATTCTCCACAATATAACAAGTTATTATTCAAAGGGACACCTTTTTTTACATATCAAATAGGCGATCATTCCACCGATTGGTATAGCGATTATTTGCGTTATGCCAATGTGCTTTTATTATACACTCATCAATGATCAAGCACGATGCGTTGATCTTCTTTTTGGATTCATTTGTCCCGCGTTCTCACTTTTGCTCTTGGTGTGCGCGCGACTCACGCAGCGGGTGTATTGACACGCGAACAATATTATACAAACATTTATTTACATCGGAAACATTTCTCGCTGGAAACAGCTATTCGATTATTGTTCATTGATTGTATTCGTGCGTTTGTAAGTAGTTCACGAGTATCATAAACAGCCAGCATTTATCTAAAGACACCAAATTTTCCTTCGATATAGCGTTTGTGAATGTAAACGATGGGATTCAAGATTTCATGTTGTGATATATATTCAACTTTTTTAATCTAACATTTGTATACGTAATAGCGAATAAGAGGATACGTTGACGTGAGATGTTGGAACAGCTGCATATTTTGTTTTCCGGTGCTAACGCAGAAGATGGCGAATTTGTTATTTGAAAGCAAATTGTTGAAAGTCAAATTTCTAGGTGTAAAACAAAGTATTTATTTTGATAATGTACTATAATGATATTGCATTCTACTTATTCAAATTGAAATTACCAGAATATACGTACGCATTTGTGAAGAGAGAGAAAAAACAGAAATGATAAAAGACCAAAAATGAGAAAAATGAATAAATAAGTAAACCAAAAACAGCAGTGAATAAAAAAGAGAAAAAAAGTGGAACTTATTGAGAGCAAAAATTTAGAGTTAACTTTTTTCTATTGTTACATATTTTAGATGCATATATACATATATTTTTTGAAGTTTTTATCAATTAATGGAAACATTTACAAGCGAAAAGCAAATTATACAAGATTCTATTCAAAATCCAATAAGGTTTGTGATAATGTTGCTTTATTGATTCGCCAATGATACTACCCACGTTTTTTTTTGATTTATTTCTATTTTTGCTACTAGAAAAGATGTTTAGTATTTTTCAGATATTCAAATTCTCCAGGACTTGAACAAATCCTAAATTCAGTCATTTTAATCTAACTAAGCAAGAGCATTTTATATATCATGATTATCATGAATTTTTAAAATTTTTCAAGTTTATAGTCTATAAGGTATATTTTAGTAAATAAGGTAAAATGATATAAATAATCACCTTTTTTGCTAGTTAAAAGAAATCGAATTTACAAATAAAAAGGTAGTTAAGTTTTACACCAAACATAATATTAAAGTTTATAAATATTGTAATATTATAATATATATACATAAATATATATTATACTCACATATATAATAAACCAATTTTTCACTATCAATGATTCTTTTTTTCGTATAATTGAATTGTTGATTCTTTTTGCTCAAAAATTGTACATTTTTTAGTCGCACTTCAACTTTCTAGCTCCTCATTATTTATTCATTGCGATGCTATGATATTCGTGAACTAACATCCTTTTTAACATCTTTGCTGGTATTTTACACTAAGTTGATGATTGATAAAGTCGTTAACTATATCTGCATTCTAATTATCATCATCAAAAAGGGAAAAAATGATGAATGGAAATAATAAACTGTATGAGAACAGTACAACTAATGGGAAGGATAACAAATCGTATTGCAATATGGAAAGCGTATATATATCTCATATATTTTTTATATGTACACCTACGAAAAGTGACGAAGCATATAAAAATGGACAAAAATTGTAAGTTAAGAGTGGTCTATTTAGAAGCATTAACTATATAAAGGTAATCAGCTTTTGTAGACTCTCTAAAACGTATAATCAAAGTTTGTGAGTTACAATTGTCTTCTTCCATAAACCAAGAGCTAATAAAAATAGTGCTTGGAGCAACTCAAAATCTTGACAAGTCACAAATGATACGAATTTGAATTTTGTAATGCATCTTTTTTGTAAATCTTTACAGCGTTTTTTGTTCTCGGTTTATAATAGTTGGAGTGCTTTAAGGCCCAGGTCCCGACTCGAAGTATTTATTCATTATTTACGAGTTCACAACTGCTCCTTACGCTCTTCAATTACTCTGTTATCCAAAGTTTATTGAGGCTAGTCTATGCAATTATCTGAAATGCAAAGGTCTCATTTATAATCCTTATATGTAATTTTGATTTATCAGATGAAAGTAAGTTTTTTCTATCATGTAAGATATATACATTATTAATATACATCTAATCAGTAAGCGTATATACCTTTACAACTGTTTTTGTTTCGTTTTATATAAATAATATTATGAATATTATAAGAGGATTTCAAGTTTACCGTAATACCCACGACGTATACACATCTATACATATACAATTTTACAAAGGAATATTTTAATCTTCATATATAATAAATAATGTATTCGTATGTATTCGTCTGTACGTGCGCATGCAAATGGTCAAACCAAATGCCACTAGCGATATCTAACTTGAGTTATACGATTTGATTATCATTTCGGAAAATCAATTTCAATAGAAATTCAACACTTTTCGAAATACTTCTTATTCTACAGTTTTCATATACGAAATATAGTTTATCAAATAATTTCATCAAAATGACAAGTTAGAATTTTTGATTAGTATATGTAGGTGGCTGTTTTACAGTCGTTATGACCAATGCAAATGTAAGCACAATACTTAAAAAACAGTACTTTTTTATAGGATGGAGTCGTTACCTATACCTAAGATTCTATAAAGTAAAATTATATTTCAACAAACATTGATACAATTAAACCCGAATATCACGTCTTGTGAATAGAATCCATGTGGTTTAATTATACACAAACAGCTCAAAAAATAGGTACTGAGAGTTTATTAGCTTACATTATTGAGGTGTTGAATTTATTGAGATGAAACGGAAGATAGACAAATATATTTATAGTATTTATATATGGGCTGCATGAATTTTGTGCGAGACGTGTCCTATGACTTGACAAAGAATGCTTGTCATCATATCATAAGAAATCAAATTGTTGCCATAATCGTCAATTTAACGATTCCATCCTTTATTAAGGTACTCTCACAGATGAATAAAAATGTTCTTTTTTTCTAAAACCATTGTAGGGACGTATATTCTTGTGTGCGCATAGATTGCAATGCAATAATAAACAATAATAATGTGATGCTCACAAAGCACATAGTTACATTTACCAAAATTACTCAATTTTAAGAAATTCATGTGATTTTGGAAAACTATTATACTTTTTATTTTCTGCCAATTTTTCATTTGTAACGTGTTCTTTGTTCTTTTTCAATAAAGTCAACAATTAAATGTACTTCTTGTTCTTTATTTACCAAAACCTTTGCTCTTCATTGTGCTCTTTCATTTGTATAATTAGACACTGCAGCTTATTAATATAACAAATCTAGTTTCTTAGATGGTGAATATTGCTTGAATTATTTGCAAGCGTATACCTTAGCAGTGTTGAATAATTAATCAGTCAAATCAATAAATAAACAAACTCATTATGTTTAAAGATATTTTATTCATATTTAACATTCAATATATCATATTTTAACTACATTGTTTAAAATCAGTCATGCTACAAATAGTTATTTCTAAAAATATTCTCAACTAAATTGTTTTCCCTAAAGTTCAATAGCAGTTGAATTTATACAGAATATAATTTTACAATATGTAGAAAATAAACATAAGTTTGTTTTGACAAACAAACCACAAGTCTTATAGTGTCGCATCGTTAATCGACAAAACCAATAATGGTTGAATCACAGTATATGGAATAATTGAGTAAACATTTTTACTAGCGTTTTATGAGACATTTAAACAAATGCACAAATACCAAATAAACGTCGACTTTTCAATTTGCATTCAAACTAATTAAGAATTTGACATTTGTAATACTAGTATAATTCACATAAAAATATATGTATGTATATGTATTTCAATATCAAAATAAAGGTATCATATCATTATAGTATAACGACTCTCCAGGTGACTATACAAAACTAAAATTGGCCGCACTTTTTCGCACCGCATATCTCTCATTTCTTCACAAAGATCTTTGATGTACTTTTTGTGACGTGGATACCTAAAATGACATCAAAATAGAAAATATAGTTTAGTTTTAAACCATAAAATTGAAATTTAAAATTTGCAACGGTAATAATTAAATGTTTCAAATATTGACGTTTATGTTTTTATTTTACAACTTACTCGTCGATGATTTCTTGAATACTTCTTTGAAACTCTTGCTCCTCCTCGTCAATTTTCAGTACTACAACAATTAATTTAATAACGCTCATTTCCAGAGTGACAACAAAAATCTCAATAGGCAGTTTGTTCGAGACCCTCTGCAGAGTCGATTCCATTTGAGCTAAAATGGTGTTTTTCATACTACGGCGTGAGCTTCCGGACAACTTATCTTGCTCGAGCATAAAAAATCGGATATTTACTCCAACAGGCGCATTGGACGGGGCGAAAATTTCGTTGTTAGTAGAAGTTTTACTTTCCGAGCGATGTAAAGTTGGTGGTATTGAATTTTCTATCTGCCGCTGCATGTGCTCGGCCAATTCCGCGATGCTGATTTTGCGTTCCTGATATCTATCTTTTTCTAAAGAATATACCTTAACTGTACCAAATTCGTTATTTTTCAGTATGATTACATACTTGATTTGATTTTCTGCACAGTATTCCAAAGTTTCGTCAACATTTGAAAACTGAGAACAGTCAACTTGGAGGTTTAACGACCAGAGCTCCTTCAAAACATTTAAATATTCTTTTCGACGGTTCGTCGAGGTCTCCTCGCAAACGATGACATCGATGTCATCTCTAGTGATCTCTTCGTCGACGTCATGACATGATTTTTCTATCGCGTACAATAATTTGTCGAGCGATATACTGACTCCCACACCATTTCTTCTGCCTTGAAGATTTGCAGTAATTGCTGCAGCGTTGCTGAAAGTTTTAATAAGTTTGTTATAGCGACCTCCCGCCGCGATGACATCACGACCTGCACATGTCCGTTTATGTTTTCTTATCGACTCGCAACTTATTTGATATATCACACCACTGTATTGCTGCACATTTTGTACCATTAGAGGCGCCACTGTCATTGGCCACTGAAAAAATGATTTGTATTCATTGTATTTATATATATAATGTACGAAGTAAAAACATAATGTATGGGTATGTATTCACACCTTGACACCAAGTTCCTCGGCTAATGTAATAACTTCTCCAATACTGGCTAAGCTTTCTTTAGCAATAGAAGAAGCATCTCCTTTGCGTCTGGTGATCGTTTTAAGAACGTTGGATATTTTATCTATGTGACTTTCCGTGTCAAACAAGCTAAAAAGTATATCCATGGCTTGGTCTGTTAAACATAATGATGTAAGATGAGTTTGCACTTGGAATTTGGAAAATTTGCCATCTCGAGCATCGCATAATATCGTGTAAATATCTTGATATTTGTCATGCTCAATCCCACAATACATAAGAACCGCTTGCAAAAGCGACGTATGGTTCAGTCTTACAACAAAATTCCGATCGCGAAATTGGGGGATTTTATTACATATTTCCCAAACCATATAAATCAACTCGGCTTCTTGTAGTAGATTTTGTGGTCCGGGACTAATTATATCAAAAGCGCATTCATATAATTCTCTTGGATGAATACCATGAGCCTATACAAAAAAATGTTTAAATTAATATTTTAAAAATTAACATGAAGTTTGAATGAATATTATTTATTTTCATAACTATGGCGTTCAAGTTCTTTTATATTTACATATTTTGATGGTGTTTTAATAACGTTAAAATGTTGATATAAATATAAAAAGTATGTATAAAAACTAACCGATCTCACGCGGTAGACTCGATCAATGACATATCTTCGTATTCGATGGATGTTATTCCAAACAACATAACGTGCCAGACATGTTCTAAGATCGTATGGTAAGTAGACAATATTGCCAGACCTTGTTATGTGCTGAACACTTGATTCTGGTAAATTTCTTGTGTGACTAGACTTTGGCATCAGCAAAGGAGTCGCTATGTGGCGCCCCCCATGCTCCTTAAATACTTTTTTTATTGTAGTCCGTACTCTTTTGTGTAAAGAATAATTCGTAAAGGAGATTGGTTGATTTGAATGTGGAGCAAGAGTCTGATCGTAAATAAAGTCTTCAGCAGGAGGTGTTTCTTTCTGAGCAAAACAACACTCTATGAGATATCGGTAAGGTTTGCTTTGTTTATTAGCTAAAGTTTGACGAATTCGCTCATTGAATTCAGCTTCTTCCTGCTGTGGCAGATAATCCGAAATAAGTAATTCTTGTGCAGTAGGCCGTTGACTTGGATCATGATTTAAAAGCCATCTGAAATTTAAATGATATTTAATTCTAGTTATTGTTTGATAAAATATACTTTGATTTTATAACTAATGATTGCTTACTTTAAAAGATGAGCAACATTTAACATATTATCTTCGAGATCTTTAGGTAAATTAATTTCTGGTTTCCGTAAATCCAGTAATACTGTAACCCTCTCCATTCTTGTGCTTAATGGTCCAAAACTCATCTCAAATAAAATAATACCTAAACTATATATGTCTACTTTTTGATTATATATTGCTTTTTCAACTTTAAAATTCAATTCTGGCGCCGCGTATAAAGCAGTTCCTACTTGACCAGTCATAGAACCTTGTTCAGCTAAATACAAACTAGTACCTATAGACAAATTTGTATGTTTTATATTCAGTTTAATGCACAATTATTTGGAAATATTACAAATAATGTATGAAATGAAATTACTCTAATAAAAAATATTATGATTATACAATTTAAGAGGAAAAAGGAGATAGAGTTAAGTTAATGACATTGAATAATAGTTATAATAAACATAATAATGATAAATAATTAAACAATATTATTGCCAGATATTAATAAAACTAAAAGACAATTAAATTATGTATTTCAACTGATCAAAGACAGTGACCTTTTGTTACGACTTGAGCTTCGTGTCCAGTATTAATATTTGATGGCACTAAAGTTGACAGTATATTAGTTGTTGCAAGACCAAAATCACCAATTTTTACATGGTCGTTACTATCAAGGAAAATATTCACTGGTTTCAAATCTCTGTGAATCATTCCCTGTTGATGAATGTGGGCCAAACCTTCTACTATTTCTCGAAATAATCTCCACATGCGATCAGTATCTTTGAATAGTCCATTATCTATTGCAGTCCTCAAAGTACTTTTTTCACAAAACTCCATTTGTATATACATAAATTGAATTTCTCTGATTGTTGTCGCAGTTTCCTCTTCTTCTTCTTCTTCTTCCGCTTCTTCTTTGTCATTCTCATTTATGTTTTCAGTTTCTATAGAATTATTACTGTGTTCAAATAATATGTCATCCGAAGAATCAGATTTTGTACTCATCCTAGGCCTGTTGAACGTTATTTATTTTTAATTGATAAAAAAATGGGATAATTTTGTGTTAAAAATTTGCATTTTGTAAGTAATAAATAACAAAAATGTAGTTTTTTAAAAAATTAGTTAATAATAATGTTTAAA
>JABFQD010005742.1:0-10418 GCA_022817045.1 Psix sp. ZL-2020
CGATTGCTTATTCGACAAGAAAAAAAAAGAAAAAAAAGATTCCCGTTTCTTCCCGCTTATATCGCAGCTAACCTATATATCTACAGGCCGTTCGTTATCCGCTACCTACGACGCGCCCGGTTGCGTGCAGCTCCGCGCCGAGCCGAGAATAATAATAATAATAATAATAATAATAATAATAATAATAATAATAATAATAATAATAATAATAATAATAATATACTGATCTTTGTTTCTTTTGGCGTACAAAGATCCCCAAAATTAGCCTGAAGCAAGCTTTACACATATCCAATACACTTTAAGAATATTTAAGATCTGGTCCTTCGCTCATCATTCACAAATCTTATTCCTAGGTATTCAAACACTTTCTTTTCTTTACTTATATCCTCATTCCATTTTTACTCTCTTCTTCTCGTCCTACTCCTACTTCCCCCTCTACTGAGAACCATGATCTTTGTTTTACTCATATTAATTCAAGCTCCTTTTTCTCCATGTATTTTCTGCAACTTTCCAGCATGCTTCTCATTTAACTTTCTTCCTTTGCCACCAACACTACAGGGTGTGGAAAAAGTTCCGGGACAGATAAATATTTCAAGAAAAATGCATCGGATCAAAAAACGGGAAAATACATATCAAATGATTTTTGAAAAGCTATCCAATGATGTCAAACTCAACCTCCTACCCCCACCCCCTGGAGGTAGGATAGGGGGTAATTTTAAAATCTTGAATGTGAGCCCCAATTTGTTATAGCACATTTGAATTCCCAAAGAACTGATCACGGCTTCTCTGCGGCTAGACCGTGAACCACGCACTATTGTAAGAGACAGAGTAGTGCAATTAGACTTCATTGTACTCTCAGTAGTTAAACTGGAAAGGTCTCTGACAAACAAAGTAGGTTTATTCTCTGAAGATGCAACACATAAATAAACAGGAAAGGTTGTCTAGTTTGTTAATGAGAGGTTAGGGTGATTCGCAAAGAACTTATAATGATGTACGAAATTTTTTTAATAATACTTTCAGGGTTGGATAACAACCGATTTCAACATCAACTGTGGAAAGAACGGTTAAAAGGTTTGAAGAAATAGGTCGTGTTAAGGACCGAGGTAGGTCAGGAAGACCAAGAGCAGCAACAAATGACGATAAATTCTAAGATGTTTTATTATCATTTTTTGAGGATCCACACTTGAGTACTCGTAAACTGCCGAAGTGCATGAAATTGATAACGTGTCTGTCCACAAGATCTTGACAAAACACAAATTTCATCCTCATAAAATTTCTTTGGTTCATGAATTAAATGAAGAAGATCCTGATCCATGATTGCAGTTTTGTGAAGATAGGATGCCCAAAATAGAAAATGATCCTCACTTGCCATTTAAAATTGTCTTTTCAGATAAAGCTACGTTTAAATCGAGTGGCAATTGCAATCGCCATAACTGCAGGTATTGGTCCGATTCAAATCCTTTCTGGATGCAGGAAAGAAAAACGCAGTATCCACAGAAAATAAACGGTTGGGCTGGAATTTCAAATAGCAGATTAATCGGGCCATTTTTCATTGAGGAAAATCTGAATGCTGTGAAATATGAAAATATGCTTCGAAATGAAGGTGCTGCATCACATTATGGTCAAAATGTTCGTGAGTACTTAAATACAGTTTTTTCTGATCGTTGGATAGGTCGAAAAAGATCAATTGAGTAGCCAGCTAGATCACCAGATCTCACACCTCTTGACTTTTTTATGGGGATATCTAAAAGATAGAGTTTTTAAAATCAAACCCCTTACTTTAAATGAATTACGTCAGCGAATACTTGATAAATGTGAATTGATTCCTGAACAATATTTCACTCGACCAATTCACTATGACAGTTTCATTTCTACTTTTGTTCATTTCAACTTTAGTTTCAGTTAACTTTTATGTTACATTTATTTCAATTCCATAGCTGAACAGTGAGAGCCGAGGGGAATCACATTCAACAAGCACCCTAAAGGGAACAGAAAACCAATACGTCCACGTCGTTGTTTCTGGGTAACGCTAAACTTGGTTTTCAGAGAAAAAGTTTTTGGTAATATTGGATAGTTTTTTAAAAACCATTTAATATGTATTCTCCCATTTTTCGATCCGATGCGTATTTCTCGAGATATTCCTATTTTCCAACAAATTGTTACTAATTTCGATTTTTCTCTATTACAGCGCCATCTGTCAACGAAAATGACAGATGGAATCGTAGGTGAAATTAATGTAATGTTTTCTGGGGAATCCGAATTTGTAATAACAAATTGGGGTTCCCATTCAAGATTTTAAAGTTGAGGTGAAGATCGCTTCAGCTGGGAAACGATTGCAGCGCTCTACTTTACCGGGAGGAGAGAGAGCGCTGACAGTTAAGACATCTTAACCTTCGTTGCATAAGCAGCGCTACCGAGGCAAGCACCTCTAAATTTGAAAATAAAAGGGTTAACGGGTGGTGAGGGTTTGCTTATAAAAGCATGACTCATCCTCTTCATTCTCTCTCTTGCGACGGCCATTGTTATGATTCAAGGTGCCATCTAATTGTGTCATTGAAAATTAATTAATAGTGCTAAATTGAGGCTAAATTCCAAGTTGTTGAGGGTTCTGTATGGCAACTTTCGATTTTGTGGAAAAGTTCAGGATTATCAGGCTTTCTTTCGTTTCCGTTTCCTGTAATTTTTAATTTGAAAGCTTCATAATTTTGAATTGATTGATCTTTATAAAACTTATGTATTTAAGATTTTTTCTATGTATTTCGAATTCTCATTTTATTTAATGATAATTATCTTTTAAAGCGTTTTCACGGTGTTAGTTATTTATGATTGTAAATAACATAAGGCCTTAATGCTTTGATTCCTCACGACGAAAATGATGTAGAGTTTCAAGTTTCTGTAATTCGACTTCATTGGTTGGAGATTTTACAGTTTTCAAGATTTTTGGACGGTTCAACCGAACCTGGCGCCCAACGTTAAATTTTATTTCTTCAAATGAGGCTTCAGTAGCGAGCTCCATTGTATTTGATTAATTTTCTTTTTTTTACTAAATAAATTTGATAAACTTTTTATTATAAAAATTGTAACTGAATGGCTAGATAAGATTCATTAGAAGACTTTATATTGAATATTAATTTTACTTCTAGCTTATATTTTTAAATCAAAGCTCAAAGTTAAGTTTTATTAGTATTATTGTTTGGAGTATCACAAAAGCATTAGGCCTCTCAAAATTTGCTAATCACGGTGATACTTCAATGTTCACCAAACGTGTGGCCTAGCCCCACGAAAAGATAGAAAAGATAAAACGCGCGAAATACGATCACACAGCACACATTACCTTGTCTTCTCCTACCGCGGTTTTCGACGTTGTCACTGTTACGACAGCAAGTCAAGAACTGGTCTATTCGGCCGTTGACCCGCGAGATTTTTTCAGCCCGCAAATTAATGGACTGATCAACCGCGCGAGCCAATTAGCACATCGCGACATTCGGTGTGAAGGCTTGCGACCTTACGAAGTGACAACACGACGTCGTCATACTGTACTTAACAAGAAAATTTTGATGCGACCCTGAAGCTAGATCTGCGACCAATTCATGCTTAATAATTTATATTAATATATTTTATACAATATAATTATTTGTTTTTATATGAAAATAAAATAATAATAATAAAAATAATAAAAATTACCTTTGATAGCACTGATAATATCGGGGTCCAAAGCAAACAGTTTTTCGTTTTTATCGATTTTTTCTTCTGTTTTGAATTTGCGAGCCCCTCCTTTCAAGTAACTGTATACAGTCTAAGCTGTGAACTTGTCCCCTGCGAAACTGTCCACTCTGTTGTGTTGTCCATCTGACAATTTGTCAAGTCGTCCAATAACGCCATTGATGCGCAAGGACATAAATTTAAAGGGCGCCCCAAAAAAAATTTGTATAAGCTTCTTATAATTTTAGTAAAGTTGTGATTCTCCGCTTGCATCTTAATCTTTTCGAGTAATAATACACATTTAAAATCATATTTGAGGTTTTGATTATTTTTATCATTATAAAATTATAGGGATAATGTAAAAAAAGTAAATAAAGTGAGTATTCAAAATTTTTTAGTTTTTTATCCGTAGTTAAACTTTTATAATATCATTAGTATCAATTTTATATTAAATATAAAAAAAAGTACATAGGTCAATAAATGTTATGTTCAAAAAATTCTTTTATCAGAATCATTAATGATTACTTACAAGAGTTAAGACGTTAAATATACTGTAATAAAGTGTTTTTCAGGTTAATCATAAATACATATACGCTGTACATACTAAGCAAAATATTCCACTATAAAGTTAGAAGTTCAATGGTTTTTTGTTTCAATTTCTCGGCGTATAAAAAATATCTTCTGCTTCGACGTCCCAATGATTTTTACAGAATGGTGTAAACTTTTGCAATGCATCAAGTGTTTCCTGAGGCGAAGTTTCTGGTGTCGCGGGGAGGATGACGCCGCTGTAGAATCCACCTCTTCTTCTTTTTCGACGCTCAACTCGGATGTCACATCGCGCTCCATTTCCCCATTTGTAAATCTCTACATTAAACTGCTACATAAACTGGTTGTATAAAACTTTAAATATTCAAACATATGTATCGTATACAACAAACCTTTGTATTTCCGTATCCCTCAACTCTTCCCGCCTGTGATTGTTTTCGTTTATCCATCCAAGCAAAACCTCCTTCTCAAAATTTCTGAGCTCTGGAATACGGGCCATTAATTGAAGAAGCTGGATATCCAATGCGTTGCTGTCTGACGTCGATTCACTTTCATCGTAGAGTAATTTATTCCACGCATTTCTCAAATTACTTTGGCTGACGTTGTCCCATGCTAATTCCATTTTGTAACATACATCAACCATCGTTACTTTTTTCAGCAAATCTTTCAGTGAAGACGAAGTTGCTGCGGCTTGCTGTAGCAGATCTACAATAATTGCAGATTTTCCTCGCTGTAATACGAGCAGCTTTTGCAGAAGACTTTTCTGGTACAGCTTTTTCGCCTTAATTATCACCTCCTGATCCATCGGTTGAATTAAGGATGTCACGTTTGGTGGTAGATATTTCACCTATAAAAACCGATCATTTATAGATAGGTTAAAAAAGGAGAACGCAAATAAAATATAAAATCTATACATTAAATTATATAAAATCTGAAATGAGATAAAACACATACCTCATAAGTTGGATCTAGTTTATTCAGCACTTAAATCGGAGGGTGGACCGCAGCATTATCTAACAGGAGAATGACTTCGCCATCTCGGTTGGTCTTTTCTTTTTTAGACTACACTTCTTTAAGGAAAGTGTTCTGGTACCAGTCACAAAATAACGCACTATTCATCCAAGCAGATTGTTGTCCTTGGTAGATGAATGGCAACTTCTGTTGCTTCTCAAAACATCGAGGGTTCTTCGATTTTTGTGCGTGCCCGTTGCATTTGAACAGAACAAAATCGTGACGCGGTCTTTCGAATCTTTATGTCCTGCCGCTTTAGTTTCACTTCCAAGAACGAATGTTCTGCAAGGAATCAAATGCCAGTTTAAAACAGTCTCATCCGCGTTGTACACATCATCCAAATCGATCTCGTTTTTAATAAGATACTGTCTGAACGACTGTGAAAAATTTTCACTTGCAGAATGGTCCGCAGCTAAAGTTTTTTTGCAAACTGTTTGCAAAAAATTCATCACACTGATTATATAAATTTATAATATTTTGAAACAAAACATACAAAATTTTAAATAAATCTTACATGATTTTTTCAATATCAAAAATAATGTATCTAAATAATGCACTTTAATTATTATAGTATAATGAATTGTTAATAAAAAAAAGCCATTTAAAATGCGCATGACAAATTTTGTTGACACCATACAATTACCTTCGGACCAATTGCATGATCTGAAAGCTTCTGAGCTGCATCTAATTCTCCGTTCAAAGTTCTCATAACTAAGCCTATTTTGTCAGACATCAGATTCATTTCTTCGTACATTAAGTCAATCTTCGTATCAAGTTTCCCCCCAGCTAAGATCATTATTTTATATTCAATCAATAACTCAATAAATAAGTAATTTTTTATAAAAATTGTATGAGATAAATTACAACTCACATATCAAAAGACTTTGAATATCTAAAGTTAAGGTGTCCAATTATTCCTGGATATCCAATGAACCAGATTCGTTCCAGCTTGTTGCAATCTTTTTTTCAAAAAATCGATGCCTGTTACAGATTTTGTTGGAGAGTCGCATCGTTTTGGCAAATTTGGAGCTGTATCTTTCTCGTTATCATTTCTTGCAATTTTAGAAGACTTTCTGCCACCCATGTTTATAAGGTTCGTTACGATTCTTTAATGTGAGCTGAAATCATTTATGGTTTATTGATATCTAAATGTACTGTAATTACTGCGTGAAAATTGAAATTTAAATCATGGGAGAATCATTTTGTAATTATTTTCTTCTATCATTATTAAATAAAAAAAATCCTTGAATGTTTATTAAAAATAACTGTGCGAAACAGAACGTAATTCGAAGGAACCACATGAATTTTATATTCAAAAACTTTCAACCAAAAAATTATTTATAACAATTTACAATTTTTTGTTAAATATAAAGCGCTGGTTCGGTTTCGATAGTTTTCGCGAATTTGTAAAACCGACAAATTTTGCTACCAAAATTGACGACTGATCATTTGATTCAGAAATGAAGGAAATTAACTATTAGAAAAGGAACGAAATTAGTCTTTTGACACGAAAGACAAAGACGTATACAAACGTCAAAAAATAATCGGACACGAAATTCCAAAATTAGAATCAGCTGACGCGCTGATTCTGAACAGATAACAGATATAAGAGAATGAAAGGAGAAAATGCTTCAAATTATATTAAATTTTAATTCAACCTACCAGCTTGAGAATCACCGATATCCGACCGGTGCAGGAAACAATGACGGACGGCTAAAGCCAAAACAAATACGCTAGTCGCGTGAATTTCATTTATTTTCAAAAGTTTAAATTATTAACGGTTGTTGAAGGTCGTGTATAAACGACAGTTCAACTGCAATTCATTTCTACAAGCCACGGAGATTCTCCTATGGCAGACAAGACAAATATAAATAAATAATAGATAAAATAAAGAAAACCTTCCCTATTAAATGATAGAAAGGAACGTCGGCCGTTTTTGATACTCGCGGTGGCGTAAAATAAGTTCGATTGTCTGGCTTGTCCGGAAATCGAAATTAAAGGTTAGTAAAGGAAAGGCATCCACAAACGTGGTGGAAGAAGATGGGTTCAAAAGGCCCTGAAAATTGCCTACCCAGAGTGCCCCAATGATAAATAATAAAGAGCCCCAGAAAGCTCATAAATGCCTCATGTAGCTAAAATTGTTCCCTTTGAATGAACAGCTGTTACTTCAGAACAGCGACGAAAACTACCTCCGGCGCGGTGAAGGCCAAACTTGGCACTAAATTTGACAGCTACTGCAGGCAAGTGCTCGAATTTGAGCGATGCCATTGTGCAACTCGGGCGCGCAGTCTGCCATAGTGCGGTGGGGGGACGGAAAAGGAAGAGCGTAATAACAAAGCGTGATAAAAGCGTAAACCTCATTCACGAAATAAAAAAACATTTTATTAAGAAAAAAATCAAACATATATAATAAAATAAATTCCGGCGTCTGGCGTCTCGGATCCCGAACAATAACAATAAATTAACGAAATTGGAAAAATATCATTAGTTCAGTAACAGATTATTTAAAATTGAGTGAAAAACTAACACTTACGTAAAATTTGCAATACGATTGCATTGTAAACCTTCCACCCACCTTCGAGCTTTTGTTTTGCATCACGCCATTCTACTACATAACTCACGTCGTCATCATCACCGTCGATGGAGTTTTTTTAAATATTCATCATAATTGAAGTTCTTTATTAGTTCAATTGGAATTTGGTGGAGCGTCATCCGCTCCACCAAACCATTTCACTAATGCATAGAGCTTTTCTCGTGGCATCTCTTGATTATTATTTAATTGTTTATATTTCTCAGTGTTATGCAGTGTGGCCAGGAACAAAACAGGGGCTCGCTCTTGAAGTTGGCTGCGTTACGGTGTTCTTGTTCCTTACTCTATACGTCTCACTTCGCTCTCGCTGTCGCACGACAAAAGAGCAGAATTTTATGTCGTATGTTTTCAGGTATTTTGTTGTCTTTTTTTAAAAAAAACGACATGAATCGCTGACGATGCATAAACATGAATCATCGTTATTTCACGTTATAGTTTTATCTTGATCATTCCGGACACATAGAAAGATTAGGCTTATGAAAAGTTTGAATAAACATCTTTTAAAAAGGTGAGTTTTGTTATGCATATTAGATAGACATTTTTCTCTTTTTCACGAAATTGATATATTTTAACCTCACTTTGTTATTTTTGATAAACTTATTACATTTTTGAGTCGGTAAAAAAATGTGTGCATGATAATGGAATGTAATATTTGGAATTTGATCAAATTTATCCACTATTTATTTTTATTTATTTATAATTTTAGTTTTATACAATAATCATTATTTAACAACTAATGATGTATTTTTTAAGTAGAAAAAAATTATATTATTTAATCATATCAGGCAAACCGTCATCAGTGGATCAATGAAAATTTTTTTGTTCTTAAATAGCTTCAACTTAATATTGTGAAGTCGGTGATTTGTTACTTGATTTGATGTTTAATTCAGTATTCAATGTTTTCTTAAAGGAAAAATGGCACCTCGTAAGAAAACTCAGCAGCAGATCAAGACTAAAAATCTTATCTGCTCAAATCTGTCTGTATCAAAGAAAGAGAATCCGCAACATAACACCAGGTTGCCAGAAACAAGACCGGGGCTTACACTCGAAGTTGGCCGCGTTGCGCTCTCCTTGTCCCTCACTCTGTCTGTCTCACTCTATTCTCGCTGTCGCATGACGATCGAGCAGAATTTTATATTTCAGAAATTTTTTGGACTTTTTTTAAAAAAAAGATATGGATCGCTGACGATGCATAAACACGAATGTTCGAATGTATAATATGAGTTAATTAACTAATTATTAATGAAATAATTAAATGTAAAACCGACAAACAATTTGAAAGAATTTATATATTACTTTCAACTAACTTGCTCTCTCTTCGGAAGTGCCGTAACTTTGTGGATAGCGTGTGTGATTGGTTTATAACAAATTTAACAAAATTATGACCTTTTATTCTTTATCTGAATATTTTATTTAAGCATTGATATATCATAAAAGTATTATGAATATCTAAATTTTGTTGAAAAATGCACTGTATAATCTACTCTGTGTTTTATGCGAAATATTATATATTTGTTATGTATTATTATTTTTAGATGTTAACGTATATTGTAACTAACAAAATGAGTAAAAAATTAGAGCAAAAACTTATGTATATAAATCATTGAAAGCTTTTTCTTTTTATTATATATACAGCACTTTTATTACAAAATAACACATTCTAGAATGACATTTTCATTAGTGCAACCATGATAATGCTAAACAATTTAAAAATATATCTTAAATACTGTAAAATATAATTCTTTTTTTCATCTTCTCTAAATTAATATTCATTTGTATAAGAATTCGAATGTAATTTAAGATTACATTCAAACGAACGAAAATTCCTCTTATATACTTAATTATTATATCATTTACCTTGTAATAAACTATTTTTACGTATGATAAATTTGTCTAACAATTCTTCAACATTCGAAATGTATCAATAGCTCAATTCTTATCTTACTGAATTGATTCGGGAATCACTGTCTCAATTTATCGCAGTACAACTTGTGGTGAGGACCAATGAATTCATTGCGTTTGCGACTTGGAGGGGATGCTTCCTCAGTTCTGAATCGTTAGAATCATTGGCAATGAGAATTATATTGTTCATCGCATTGATTCTTTCTACACTTTTCAAATAATTTTATTTTCATCATTTCTAATAATATATACAAGTCTAATAAATTGAAAATAGAAAATAAATAAAAAAATGAAAATGATAAATTCATCAATAATAACCATTTTTTGAATGTTCAGCACGTTTTAGGCAATTTAATTACAATAAACTGGTCCATCAATCGATTATCATAAGAAAGGTATATTTTGTTCCTCAACATCCATTAATTTATATAATTCCTGAACGAACTACGTTTCTTAAGCGTAGAAAAATATTCGAAAAAAAAAATATATATACCCATATATATTATGATTGATATTATATGAAATGGTTAATCAACCATTGATAATCATATAAAGCATGAAATACAATAGTTTATTATGTAATAATATCAATGAAGGTTCAAACAATTTTCGAAGGATTGATCAAGTCTTCTTCACTTATTTATATACATTTATATACATATGTATG
>JABFQD010005743.1:0-10418 GCA_022817045.1 Psix sp. ZL-2020
AGAATTAATTATTAAACATTTAAAATTACATAAAATGTTAACGACATATAAAATTGAGCTCTCGTATAAGTAAATTTTACGCGCTAAAACTAAAAGATTTTAATAATAGAAAATGAAATTTTGTTTTTAAACTATACTCAAAATATGATTTCGTTTAATTTTTCACGTCTATTTCATTCTGAAACTTGCCGTTGAATAATAAAATAATTAAATTATTTTAAAATCGATTAACAGTATTTTAACTATCTTTTTCTTTCAACATATATTTCACTTGGGCATCTTTCTTAAGTGAAGGCTACACAAACATTTTTTGTTACATTATAATCTTCATAATAAAGCATAAAATATAAAAAAATGATTATAATACTGTTAAAAAATATTTAAATTTCATTTTTATATCAGAATAATTAGCTCATATATTGAAATATATCTATACTTACAAACAAATCTTTTTTCATTATTGTCCAGAAAATGTTTCGTTATACTTGTAGAACCCTGATATTTGAGTAGCCCTCATATGAGAGTGTATCATCTACATGCAAAATATAAAGCTTGATTTTCAGTATCTTTTCATTACAAATAAATCGCTTATGAATTTCTTTATCGCTGTCACCTAACAGGCGCCACGCGAATAACGAAGGGTTAATTTTGTTTTATATGGCATGAAACGTTAAATTATATATAATTGCCACTTAAGTGAATATAGCCAAATAAAGACAAATGAGTTTGTATATATATTAGTATAAATTATTAGTAGAGTTTAAATCATGTATGTATTATCATGCATTACTATAAATCATATGAATGCTTCACAAAGAAATATACTAACCATAAATTTCAGACATATTTGCATGGTTATCATAGTTGTAATAAGAAAATAACACATATGTATTAATTCCTGCCAATAACCCAAATAATATTAATAAAACAATAAAGAACCATGGCTTTTTTGTGTGTATTTCTGTTTTTGTTTCTTCCATATTTTTATCAGTAATTTATTACAAAAATATTCTGAAAATATAATAAGAACAACAATTGAAAATTAATTCCATAAATTTTAATTTACATGATTTTAAAAAGTTTTTTCTACTTCTGTATCAAATTAATGTATTTTGCATCAAAGAAAATTTAGTTTTCGAGCTAAAGTTCGAATTAATTTCTTGTAAACACAGCAAAATACCTCATAATACAGCAATATATTATAAATCGACTAGCATGAAAGTGTCAATTTTCAAGCATACACAATGAAATCATCGAAAAAAAAATAATTTAACAGTTGTTTTTTATTAGATTTGAAAGAATTTCATACCAGTTTTTACTGATATTTAGCACAATAATGAATTTTATAAGTGATTACATGTGTGAGATATAGATTTGACTTAGGTCAAATGAATAGTAAAGTCAAAACTAAGGGAAATAAAACATATAAACATATGAAGATATCTTAATTTCAATTATCAATTTCACCGAGTTCATGAGCTGTTTTCATAGATCAAACTATCCAATTGCTGAAAAGCACGAAAGTTAACAAAACTATCTCCCATACCATCTACCCATAGAACAAAAAAACATAGTTCAACGCGATTCCCATTACGAAGTAAGAAGATACTCATATTGTTTAACTTCGAACATTCCAGTTGACAAGGATTGGCGAATGGATTCTAGAAAATCGTTCCATAAACTTGTTCCACATGCAATGAAGGATTTCTCAAATATTATTATCGAATGCATTGGGGTCATAAGTTCCAACTTGCCTCTTCTAATGTCTCTATTCACAATACTAGATCTCAAAATCAAATTTCTAGAGTGATATTTACAAATTGGATTACATAAGATACAAAAGATCAAAAAATCCAGAAAGTGGACACACCTTTGTTCAATTCTAAACGAGCCCAAGCAATAAAGATAGCTGGATGCATCAAAACGCAAAAAGTTGAGGGTGACCTGGAGTTTATTATTATTGGTAAATGAGATGTTTGTGAGTACAACGTAACAGTAATCGATTTCGAGTACTGAACATCAATATGTTTAATTTGACGTAGATTAAATCAGATTTTACGAACAATAGTGTTGACTTACTGATTCAAAGAATGTTCAAAATCAATGATATCTTCATTATGGGGATATCATTGATTCATCATTCATTCATCATCATTGTTATGGATTTCATCTATGTTTTTCTGGATCTAAGAAAAAATGAAACCTATAATTCTAGAGGAATCACTGATATATATCAGCAGATCTTTAACATGAAAAAGATGCCTACAATATCGAATAGAGCTAGAGATATTATAAACGAAAATAGAAAAAGCAGAAAGCCAAAAATAAATCTCTAAGGTACTCCTATAGGAGTTGTCTTTTATTCAGATAAATATCCATCGCTTCCCATAACAGCTTGTCCCCTGTCTGTTAAGTAACTATCAAACCATCATACAGTATCATCAGGCTTAGTAAACATCCCAGTTTACTAAGCCTGCACAAGACACATCTAACACATCTAAATCAAAGGCTTTGATAAAATCAAAGAGCTAAAATTGTGGTTAGGTGGTTATCACTTGTAGACCTAATATCGCCTAACATTCGTAGAATTTTTTCCTGTGTTGAATGATGTTTGATGACAGTAGCCTGATTCTATTGGGTTCAACAGATTATAGCATAAAATTTATTTAACAAGTTGCTCATAGACTAGAGTTACAAGAATTTTAAATGCAGAGCACAAGAGTGATATAGAGTTATAATGCCTTGGCAAGAATGATTATATCTTAGGTATGGGTTCGATGATAACAGATTTTTAAATGTTAGGAAAATAGCTCTTTCGGAGTGAAGTATTTATAACTTCTACAAGATGAGGAAGAATGCTAGATGATAAGTGTCGGTAATAGAAGGCTGGAATACTGTCAACATTACTGGATTTAGCGGAGATTCGATTCAAGGTATTAGATATTTTTTCAACTGTGGTCAAAGTCAGCGAAAACTCATCACGATAATTTTAATAATTATCGATATTAAACGAATATTAAATAATTGTTTAAATAATATATTTATATCCATTGTTCTATAGAATATAATTATAAAATTTGATGAGTAAATTGATTTTTTATTTAAAACAAAATGTAATAATAGGAAATGTATTAATCATAAAACTATTTTGACGGATTTTATTTGAGTATATTAACTCTTAAAGTATTCATATTGTTCTTTAAATATGTTCTAAAACTGAGAAAATTAACAAATAAACTACAAATTTAATTCTAATATTGAAAACAAATATAATGCAAAAAAAATTCATGTTGATAAAGTCTAAAGTCTAATACGACATACGCTTAAAGTAATTAACTAAATATCCTTAAAATAAAAGTCCACTATTTTTCTAAGTAAATAAATTTAAAAGTTTGAAATGCTGAATAAAAACCTCTGCTCAATTATAGGTTCAAATGCTTTTTAATACAGAATTCATCGAAACAATTTTATTATGATTTGCGATAAAAAGCGCTTGTAGCTAATTAACATCACAATTGTCTAAAAAAAAAATGTATTTTAAATTAAAAATTCTACCTAGAATTTTGTCAGAGTACATTGATGTTAATATATTTTGATCTCTTGGGCCATTGTGTCCATTAAAAATATTAATATATTTATAAATTTGTAATACAAGATATTACATTTGACATTACTGCTTACTTGTCTACACAATTATCACTTGTTAGGTTAATTATTGGACTTAAAATAATTTTCCCACTAATGATTTTAATAATATCGCCACTAAAAAAACAAACGATAATTCAAAGTGTTTTCAATCAATACCATTTTTATAACAAAATATATCTTAATTTTTTATGTAATAGTCTATTTGTTACTAGTTCACATATTGTAAAAAATTATCCATATACAAGTATTAATTGAGAAGTATTTACACAAATATAAATTTCCTTCAAATGATTTTTTTAATAACAAATGTTTCATATAAAGTATTTAAAAAAGTTTGATTTCAACTGATTTGAATATAATTAACTATTAAATATAATATTAAACGAGATTAATAAAAACTATCTACTTACATTTGGAACACATTCATTCATGAACATTAACTGATTTTAACTTAACACTTGTTGATAACACTTATCAACAACTGTCAACAGTGTTGTCTTATTTTACCATTATCATTTTTGACATATTTATTTTCAAAACTTGATTTATTAAAGAACGTTGTTTATTCAATGTTTGTAATAACTTTTTCTGTAAATTCTTTTAATTGAATTAGAAGTATATTTTCAAATTAAGTACACCAGCAAAATTGATGAAGATAAATACTTTTTATTAGTCTAAAGAATTCACGTAAAATGAAGCGTAAGCGTACACTTGCCTGCATTTTAATCATCTTGAGCTTAAATTGAACGACGAAGTACAAAAACAATCTGATAAAACTATAAAACTAATCTACTTCAATACTGTCATATTTACATAAATATCACTCATTCTTGAAATATAGGTTCAATTTGCATGCATGATTTTTTTTATTAATAATTGTTTCAATAAAATTGCTCTAATCAAGCAAGCACAAAAGTCAGGAAAATGAATAAAAAATATGTGTGAAATATTACGAACAATATAAAACAAATAAAAACTCTGGAGTGATTTTCTAACTGACCATTTATTACAAACGAAAACTTTCAAAGATTTACATGAACGCGATAATAAGATATATGTCTTCCAATAATTCTAGTTATTTGATTTATATTTAATTTGGAAGATACCTAGAGCGAGAGAGGGAGAGAGATAGATACAGTGAGAGAGATTGAATAAAAGGTAGTCAAACGTATTCGTAAGTGGAAAGTGGCAAAACACAAATATACAAACAAAAATTAATACAATACTTATCACTTGTTTCAGCGGTATAAATCTGTTCGTAGCCAAGTGGCTTACAGTAAATGCATCACTCCTGACACTAATAAAAAAAATCAACTGCTAAGAAAAAGGGCGAAGCAAAAAGACGATAAACAAAAAGTGATTTCTTATCGCAAATATTCTTTCAGCATCGCACTTTTAAAAACGAAAATTACTTTAAAGTCCAATCGTGAAACGTCCACACGCATAATGTAGTCGAGCAAGGAAGAAAAAGAAAGAAGTCATTTTTTCGCACGACTTCTGAGTTGCTCGCAGAAAAAACGCAGTCTGTTGCTATACTAATGCTTTTATTTCGAATGCTCTGCATGATTGCTACAGTTTCCATCGAATACTTAAAACTGTTGGATATGAAAAACGTACACTGTTACACCGAACATTGTTTCTCTTCGATAACGGCTGGCGTTAAAAATCTTACAAAATGAACGAATGACTGATAAAAAAAAATGAAAAAAAGGGAAGGGGGAACTCATAACCATAGTAATCGTGGAGAACACATTTCATTCGCGTTCTGCTTGAAATGCATTCGACTTCTCGCACCATTTGTACGTGTGTCTGTGTTTGCATGTGTAAACGCGCATGTTAGTAAGTGTTTTGGCATGTGTCGGTTGAAAATGCTTCTTCGCCTCGGTCATTCTCCTTTTATTTTTATATACTTTTCATTTTTTGCATTTTTATTCATTTTTTTGTATTTTTTGTAATTTTTTTAAATCTTTTAATAATAAAATTATTTTTCATGTTCTTCGATCAACTTTTGTTGCCCTGTGAAAACTGCCTTCTGTCACAACACAATTAATACTTGCGTGGTGAGTTTTCGGAGTCACGTGTTCGATTAAAAATGCATCATCCCTATAATGATCATCGAGTCGCGCAACAAACAATACTTATCGATGCTCATGTCGCGAGCTATTCGACCGTTACGAATAACCTACTGGCGAAACTACAAAGTCCGTGAGACGAGATTCATTCGTCGTCCCCCTCAGTTGCACCCGACCGCTCTTCGTTCATAAACTCATACCTTCGCAGCCGATTATTTAATCATTCTCTATTCGACTCGTAACTTTTTCGTTCGCTTCTGCAGCAGATGTCTATTAAGGATGGTTCGCCGAGAGCTTGCGAAACCTCAATAGAAACGTGTACAATCGTGTTTACTCTAGAAAGAAAAATATATATATATTCGACGTCATATTTATATATATATATTTATATTTATATATCTGTACAACAATCACAATCCATGAAGGCTCCGATCAACGTGAGACGACGTGTTATAATAACTGTTATCGTAGTTTTCTTAATTACTTGCTCCGTATATTCTCATTGTGCGCGCGACGACCGAGAGAGAGACTTTGCATTTTCGCGAATAGGCCGGAGGAGAGAGCTCGGACTAACGCGAGCCAGCTGGCGTTGTAGTTTCGATTCAGCGCTAGGCTTACACGTCCGGGAGTTGCGCGTCGTTCACATAGTTCCGATTGCTGTTGCTATTAATGACGTTACTGTTGCTGCGCCTGTGGTTTTGGCCGGCCGCTATAACCGCCGCGGCTGCCACCACCGGACCGCTGTTCTGATCGGCCGCGGTATTGGCCGCTGTTGCGACCCTCGCCACGCTCAGAGGTACGCTCACCACGAGCTCCGCCAGGGCCACCTCGCGGACCACCACTCGTTCTCTTGAAGCCACTGCCATAACCACTGTTTCCTCCAGTGCCGCCACTGTTCAACCCGCTGTTGGTGTTGTAACGCTGATGGTACCCATTTTGATAACTTCCATTATCGTTGTTTCGGTAGTAGGAACCTAACAAAGTGGAATTTCATATTAATACAATAAATTATTAATTTTTTAAAAAAAGTTCAGTTTATGAAGTAATACTAAATATGCACTATGTATAAAATGCATCAAATTGAAGTACAATAAAGCATAAGATATTTTTCTTGTTTCGAACTATTGGTTAACCAATTAATAAAAGTAAATTAATTTTAAGCTTGACTAGGGATGTTATTTAAGACGAATTTTGATGCATGAGATGTTAATAACATAATATAAAAGAACAAAGCTTATTTTGTTATCACTTTTCACGTAAATTTAAATGAAACTAAATTAAATAATTGATACCTTGTCCGCCACTGCCACCCCCACCACGACCATTTTGTTGATAGCCTCCAGTTCGTGAGCGACTGCCATATCCATTGGAATTTCCTCCGCGACGTCCGCCACGCCCTCTGAATCCACTAGAGCGTTGCTCGCCCCAGCCTTGGTTAGACTGTTGCATTTGAGAATCCTGAGACTGTTGTGAATCGTCAGGTTGGTTCCAGTCATTTGCGTTAGTCTCAGTATCTGCGTTCCATTCCGAAACTTCATTGGTTGGAACATGATCGCTCTGTCCACTTTTATCGTTCTGTTCGACTTTAGATGTTTTCTGAAATTAATAAAATTGTTAAATTATTGAGATGAATTAAAAAACAATAATGAAATCTTTTCATTAATATAGATACTAATTAAAATAAAATAAGTTTTTATAATTAAGTATTGACGAAATTGTTGAAATTTGAGTTTTTTGTTGTTGTAAATGTTTACTAAAAATTTTATCAAGTATATAATAATTTATAAAGTAAAAATATTTTCTTGTAATATAAAAACTTATTTGAAATATGGTATTAACATTTAATCTTAAAAATAATTTTAATCTTTGTCCACAAGATTTTTTGTAACTTTATGAACATTTTTATAACTAAACTGAAAAAGTACCAATTTTCCATGTGCTTGTTGCAAAAAGTGTGATATGCTACACAAATGGAATAGCAACGTTGGTAAAAAGTGAAGTTCACATAGCACTCGGCTACAACTCGAGCTTTCAATTCACCCTCTAAAAAAATCACTGTTGTTCTGTCCTTTTACCATAATATACTATTTGTGTATAAAATATTTATTTTACGTAAAATAATGTATGAAATATAAATTATATAACTATTCAATATATCAAACAATTTAGGTATCTATATACAATTATCATATTCCTTTTTAAAAAGAAAACTGTACAAGTTCTAATAAATTTACCTATACATAAAGTTTTTGAGAATAATAATTTACAATTTATAATTAAATTTACAATTCCATGCTGCGTTTTGTAATCCCATATTGTTTATTCTTTAGTGTACTTCGCTTTACTCAATAAAAGTATCAAATTTTTTAGTTACTTTATAATAAAATTAATGTTCACTAATAAAAATGCATCACACAACTGCACATAATCAATAGATTATATGTATACATTTGAATGCATTTTTATCTGGCTTATTTCAAAATTAACAAACCACTCTTAATTTACAATTTGGTGAAAAACTTTTTAATTTTTCGCAAAATGTGAAAAAATTAGATAATTGTGTTCTGAAAATGTTTGAATTTGGAAAATCTGTAATGTTGATAAAAATAGCTTATTCGTGAATATAAATATGTTAATTATATAATTACAAAGACATAAAATCATCATTCTAAAGTAATGAAATTATAAAATACTTATTTTATATGTTCAAATCTTACATCATTAGTTTGCGCTTCAGTTTCTGGATGCGATTGGTCGAACTGTGTTGACGTTTGTTGAGGAATTTGTGTTAGAGGTTGATCTTGCTGGTATCCTGCAGGATGTTGTGGGCTAAACTGCAAATTTGGTTGTTGGTGTGACGGAGGCATAGGAATCGGAGGTGGTGGATTAGGGTTAGCAAAACCAGGAATGTGCGAAATGTCTTGTGGCGGCGGCGGCGGTGGCTGGTGCGAGTAGATCACCTGCGGCACTACCGGGGCGCCTGCAAAACTCTGGTTTGTAAATGTCTGAGTGGGAATTGGATTCACGGAAGGAGGAATGTGCGAAACGATTGGTGCTTGTGTCGTCACATCTGGCGAATCCAACTCAGACTCTTGTAAAAAGAAAAAATTAGGAGAACCAAGGACATCATTGATGCGGGAGGCCTGTTGCTGTTGTTGATTAGCCGGTTGGTTTGGCTGTTGCTGATTTGGAGGTTGCACGTTGGTATTTGGCTGTGTTGCCTGTGGTGGGGGCACAAAGCCTGGGGCATTGGTATAATACGAGCTTTCAACTGGTGGGGGAATAGGTTGTGCGACGACCGGCACTGGTGCCGCGCCAGACACCACCGGTACTGCCGGCACAGCTACTGCTGGAAAATTCGGCATCGGCATCATGTTTTCAGGTGGTGGAATGTGCCTCTCGCCGCTATTGAACTCTTCATTTCTTGGCTCTTGTGTTTTCATTTCGATAATCAGTGTATTACTCATCTGCTGTGATACCTATAGAAATTTTTATCATTTTTATTAAAGTATTTATATATTATTAGAAATAATATAGATAGAATTTGTGAAAAATTAATAACATTTTAATTTCACCAACAAAAGAATGAAGAAATAATTGATTTCTAAAATATTGTTATCAAATTTCCTGTGGTAATTATTGAATAAAATTAATTAATATTTTTAATTTATTTGAAGTCAAGTAAAACCTCAATTATTAAACGTCACTCAATACACAATCGAAACAACAATATTAATATTATGTTAAATTGCACACAAATTAAACAACTATTTTAGTGTAATTTACTGTTTAAATCCTTTCATTAAATAAAATAAATATATATATTTGAAGTACTATCTTTCATGAATTTCGTAACTATTATATAATAATTGACAATTGTTTTTCATGCAACAAAAGCATGTAAAAAAGAGATAACCTATTATCATTGTAATTTTATAAATTTTTTCAAATCCTTTTTAAAAGGGAATCATAGAGAGCATCAATTCACATTAGAAATTATATCTTGCATAAGAAATATACTCTGAAAAATTAAAACAAAAAAATAATTCTTACTTGTTCTACAGAACCTTCAGATTGCTGAATACGGTCAAAATAACCAGATTCATGAATTGAAGTTACAATTTCTTTGATTTTGTTGTACGTTGTACCGACAATTTCCCTCTGCTTTCCTTCAACAATTGCTACGTAGTGTTCTGCCACCTTCTGAATTTGTTGTTGCAGAGTCGGCGAATTCTCCTGTCTTTGATGACTGATCATTGTCTCATTGTAAAAGTCGTCAAGATATTTCAAATCTTCTTCCGTCAGTTTAATTGCGCCGTTATTGCCCGCGATGAAATCATCCCGGATGGTCTTGGAATTCATGCTAACCAACATATCTTGGACCACTAAAACATCTCGTACCTAAAATGGATTATCATAATAATTAAAATATATAATTTTTATTAATTCTATTTTATTTACACTTAGCATCATATTTATAGAACCTTAGCAATATCCTGTTGCAGCCTTTCAGCAGCTTCCTTTCGGGCCAAACGTTTTTGTTGTTTGGCTGCATCATTTGCTATGCCAACGATCTGCTTGTACATATCTTTTGTGTTTTCCAACAACTGTAGTACAAGATCATACTTCTCCACTGCCATTTTTTGTTCCGGCTCAAGTTCTTTGCCATTGTTCTGGAGGTCTCTGTACGACTCAAGC
>JABFQD010005744.1:0-10417 GCA_022817045.1 Psix sp. ZL-2020
AGAAAAACGTGAAGGACTTGATTAAAAATGTAGTGGTAATTTAAGTTATAGATTAATGAAATTGATATTTTTAAAATACTTAGGACAATAGAAAATAAATTTTTTTACGCCATAATTTGCCTAGTTATTAAATTCATTAAAATCAAATTAATAACGGTTTTCAGACATTTCTTTATCCGTTGCAAATAAAAACAGAAAATGTATACGTTTGATGTCAAATTTATTATTTATCAATTTCAAGTTAAATACTTCATTTCTCGTGCAGTTAACTGAATAATTGTAAAAAAAGTTAATTTGAATGAATAGTGTATTTTTATGCTGTATATACATTAGGAATTTGAAGGAGGTAATGTTATTGTACTATGCGCCGATATAGAATATGGCAGTGGACAAATATTTTTAATCCATTTCTCTCTCCTACATGAATAACATTCAACACTGTTCAAAGTCTCCATTTGAGCTGTATTAACTCCTCCAATAATTACGATGCAGTCACCTAAAATATAAATACCGATATTATGATCTTATTAATTATTTATAATCAGAATATAGTACACAATTAATGATTATTATGTTTTAATGAAGAATCAATATCAAAGCATCAATTCAAATATAAAATAATTAATTTAATAAATGTCTGGAACAATTATTAAAAAAGTGTCGGAATTTCCAAATACACATTAACACTACCTATTGATCCAGTTGAGTGCCCATATCTCGCTATAGACATTTCTGATTCATATTTCCATGTTTGAGTATCTGAATCCCAAACATCAATACTAGAAATGCTCTGAGTTTCATTTCGAATTTTCGCAGCCCCTCCAATGACGTACAAATCATTCGATAGGACGTACATTGAAGCATGTGCACGGGCTTCAGAAAGTGGTATATTTTTAGACCATCTAAAATAGTTAAAATCAAATTGTAAACATTGGGTTATTAAATTCATTGAGTTCATTAATAGTAAATATCTTTTATAACAATTTCAATTCGTTACAAACATTTTTATAACCTGAATAACATTTGTGAAAAGGACAAAAAAATATCAATAAATTAATTTGTCATAATGTAATAAAAAAACGTACGTGTTCCTAAGAGGATCGTAACATTCAACTTCTTTCAAAAGAGATTCTTTCTTGAAGTTTTTTATTCCACCAGCGATCCAAATTAAATTTCCATACTTTGCAACGGCAAGCCCCATTCGTGGTGTGTTCATAGGTTGTATTTCTTTCCAGGTACATTCAGATGGGTCGTACGTTTCTCCGGTTTTCAATATCCTAAAAATAAAATTGAGTTAAGGTACATTACGAGAGCATCTCTGTAAAGGTCTTTCTCTTGGTAATGCAAAGCGAATAATATCCAACGATCGTATTTAATTTCGGATATTAGTATAACATTAACGTATTTCATGTTCTCGTTAATTTGTATTTATGTAAGCTTATATGTCTGTTATTTTTTTATATTCAGAAACACATATCGTTGAGAATACGAACATTCCATTTTCATCTTGACCTCCAATGGCGAATAGTTTTCCATGGCTGACGACCAAACCGAAATTTCTTCGAGGCACAGTCATACTAGGTTCCTCATACCAAGTTCTGATAGATGGATCAAAACTCCAAACCGTTGCTACAACATTACTTTTCCGTTGAGTACTAGGAATTCTAGGATCCACTCCACCTAGAAATTGAAAAAGAAAACGAATTCAAAACTTCAGTATTGACTATCTTTTCAGTGAAAAGAAAATATGTTTTTTAGCACTCGATGCATATCATATTAAAGAAAATATGTATAACACAAGTTGAAATGCATAAAAGTGAAAATAATTATTAACGAAATAGAATAAGTTGTTATTTATTAATTACAAATTCATCCATCAATTTTTTATTTATAATTTCTAATGATTAGTTAATATTACTTATATCTGAAGTAAATATTAAAATAATATAATATTGATTAATTTTGTACATTTTTTTTCATTCAGATATTATTGGCTACTTATATTATAATATATCATTTAAATTCTATACCAGCCAGATAAATGCGTCCTTTGAGAAAAGCAACAGAATGGTGATGTCTAGGTTCTGGTATTTCTCCCACGAATTCCCATGTATTGTTAAGTGGTGTATATCTATAGATGTCTTTACCGGTATTACCAGTACCGCCATAATTTGCATACGGATCAATCCCGCCGAATACAAGTAAAGCTTCTTTATCAGGGAAATATAATGACGTTTCCATGAAATATGGATTTTCATTGACTTGAAAGACGGTTTCCAATCGGTGAATTCTGCAACCAACCAATCGTTTCGTTTGTTGATTTACGCGACTCAGACACAAACAAGCTTTTAATTTACCTTTTCTTCGATGGCTGATGCAGCATCGAGCAATTTTTTGCTTTCTTCGAAAACTGACCGAATGGCTCATGATACCCAGACTTATCACCGCTTTTAAAAACATTTTTATACATTGGATTTTGGTACAATAATTCATGCGTTTGTAATTCAACAGGGGATTTTTCTTCAATTGTCGGCGATTGCTGATTACTATTGTCAGTATTCTCTGTAAAAGATGTCGAGCTCGATACATCATTGTCGTCAAACGTAGGGTATTTGATGGTTTCAATCGCATCCTTCTGCTCATTGTAATCCTCTGATTGTAACTGATCTTTCTCTCCAAACGAATTTACATGCATGGGCAATGTCTCTTTGCCATGATAAATATTCTAAACAGGCAAACGTAAATTACAATGAATCATCATACATCTTCAGACTTAAAAAATTAACTATTCATTTAGTCTTTGAACATATCGTTATGCATTACATTCTGAGTTTCCTCTACGTTCTCTTGTTCTGTCTTATTCAAGCCTAAATGATTGGATCTCGGCGCAATGTATTTTTTATTCTCGTCGTTATTCTCTGTGTCAGGGATCGCAAGAAGCTTCGCGACTTTTCTTGTGTTTCGCTTTTCTTCGGACGTGGTTCTTTTGATCTGAAACAAAATGTATCGAACAATGGGGCATTCTGTTATCATCCGCTCGTTGAATGTAATCCGGACATCGACTGCTTGCAAACCTCGTGATACTGGCGACGAGCTTTGTAGCCCCTGTAGAAAGCCTGTATATATGTCGCAGCTTCGTCCTCTGATTTTGCGGAATCGACATAAGCCTCATCCTGGTGTTTCCGCATTGCTTTTTGTGGCTTCTTCATAGACGGGCAAATGTTGCGGCGAATTTCCTGCATCGTGTCGTCGTTCACCTAACAAAATAACAGGCCGAATAAAAATACATGTTTGGCGGCGCCATCTCTTTATCACTCACTTCCGTGCTTTCTCGAAGATGACCCATTTTCGACAAGCTTCTCTTGGCATGATTTGCAATACGAACTTTATTCATCGAATCTCCATCGCCGCTCATTTTGTTATCGAAGGTAGCTGACTTGCCAATTTTGCCGCAATTCCCTGCGCCACAAACAATCTGAAGAAGCAATTGTAAAACTCATAAATACACTTGTTTATTGCTTTCTTTTCAGATTGTAAATGAAATGTGCTTCAACCGAATTCCTCACAACAAATTAAGCATGCAATAACAAAAAGTAAGGCAAAATAATATATTGACCTTTTCCGTTTATTTTCAAAAGCTCTGGGTTTGATAGAAAAGAAATGATAATTTATTCTTCCGTGAGCTTATTTGTAAGTGAGTTGGGTAATGTGCAGTGTAATCTCAAGGTAAGAGCTTATGCGCTGTAAGTGCATTGAAACCTATCAAGTTCATAATCACTGACAGAGAATGGTTGAATTATGCGAATGCATGCCCATAGCAACATAAACTCTGACCTTATAAAAGAGTTGAGTAATCGGATCACTTACAGACACGCCGTTTACCTCAAGATAGTGGTGCGTTTTACAAAATTAGTGTGTTATTCCTGCAAAATAAAGATGTTTAGTCGAGCTTGACACTTGGACTCAGGCCAAATCGAAAAATGTATTGACTTACCAATGATGGCAACAGAATGAGGACATTCTTACATTTGATTTTTTTCGAGATGAATTCTCAAGAAATTGTGTGTAACGTTAATCTCGATTTCACATCGTTAACGAAACGATCGATTCTACTCGACTACACTTTTCCAACTGAATCGCATTTCAAATTGTACGGAGTTCATAATCAAAGGCGTTTTATAGTGCTTTCAAATTGGTTTAATTTCAAAAAAGGCAGATGTACAAAAATGGGACAATAACATTATTATAAAAAATAATAGTTTGGTATAATTCAATAGAGCTATTGATCGGTCAATTTTTTAGATGTGGTGCTTTAATATTGGTGTCGCATAGTATTTGAATGGGTGGTTTACTCACCCCTCTGTTTCGATCAAGATTATTCAAATACTGCTTCAATATTTCCGGGGAAAACATATCAGGTGGAGGGTGAAGTCCAGGATGTGGTGTTGCATTTGAAGTGTTTTTCGGTTTTCGAAAGTTATTCATTACCGTGTCTCCTTGATCTTGAAAACCATTTTCCAATTGTTATTCATTTCATAACTTTATATTTTTAAACCATTGATAGTTTATTTGTATCATAACATATATTAATTTAAATCTTTGATTGAGTTTTATACATTTTTCAAAATGAAGATTAGATATTGTTTATTTTATAATACAAAAATTAAATGTTTTATTACCATAAGAGTTGGGATCAATATTTGAATTTATCAAGGGATAGTTCGTTTGCTGCTTGTTAGATGTCAGTAGTAATTCTTCTTTCGGTGGTGAATTTGGAGGATCAGGTTTTACCTTCGTTTTTTGTTCTTTCAGTTTTGCAATAGTGGTTTCTCTATATTCTTCGAGATACGATAAAAATTCATTATACGAGACGTAATTCTGAAACCAACAGATCGTTTCAGTTTAAGCTGAACGGATTTTGTTATCTAATTTAAGTTATAATAAAATGATTTGATTGTGATATCCTATCACCTTATCCTCCCCTGCCCAGTGCCGATTATTTGGCTCCGTTAATCCCAGTAGCTCAATCCAGTGATGATAATCTTCGGTTTGCGTTCCATACCAGTATTTGATAATTACGTATCTATATGGAAATTATATACGAATTAATGATATAATTACTGGACCTTCTAAATGAAATTTGAATCGAAATTCGGAAAAAGAGTTTATACCCTAAACCATCATCCACCATTTTTTGCACCTCAGGATAGGACATGAGTTCCATAAATTCAGGATTTTCCGGGTTTCTTTTGATATCGACCAATTGCCAAGGAGCTATCAAACCGAATCTTACACACTTGAGAACTTCAATCATGTATTTTTTTCTGTCTTCCCAGTCATACATAAGCCATCTTACTGCTGACATCAAAACTTCCATTTCACTGCAATAAAAAAGAAAATGATTTGTTACACAAAGTAACATCTTGACTATACTTTTGATTATTTCTTAAAAGGATCACGTAAGAAAATATTCATCATAAATACATTCAAGACAAGATGTTTCTTAAGATATCACATAAATAAATATTGCTCAGATAAACGTTATAATTAGATTTAATTTCGATGGATAATTATTTTTTCTAGATTCCATTTTATATAACAATCACCTATTGACGCAGATATAATTGGATTTCAACAAAAGGCACAATTCCTCGACTGACAAATCGAAGAAGTCTTTAGTTCCCACCAGCAATAAAAAGAATTTCATGATCCTTGGTACCATCAGTTCCATAACGGCAGTATTTCCAATCTTTCGTGCTTCGAGGTACAATAAGAAAGCCGTATCTTCAGAGAAAAGTTCGTCGTTGTCGATAAAGGCCCAACATTGCTCCTCGAGTTCTGCACATATACAATTTTAATGCAATTCAATAACTTAAGATTCAATGGTGTATCTGTCAAGATGGCGGTTCAAAGTCTAGGTTGTAAGCAAAGTTTTGTGCTACGATGTCCCTCAATTTTGACGTTACGGCCCGAGACTTCACTAAACAAAATACAACGAAACAACGCTCCCTCGGTGCAAACAACAATTGGCATAGTTTCCATTTCGGCTGCGTGCAAGGTCGTCGTTTGTTCTCAAAACTTTTGCAACTCAGTTCCATATAACGCAACTTGAAAGTTCTCGCACAAACTTGTCTCGTATAACGTATTTGTGTTTTATTTAGCACGCTTATTGATATGCATAGAAGTATGACGAAGCTCAAAATATTGCTTCGACAAAATTTATTGAAAAGAGTTACACCAAAAGTTTTTGGCCCAAAATAGCAAAGTCTTCAAATTATTTGGTTAAAATTTAAAGTAAAGTTGTGAAATAAGATCTCTCAAGTAGAATTTATATACGAGAATCTTATACCAATGATTTTCTATTACATGATATGTGCTTTAGTCACTGTAAATTCATATATTACCTTTAATGCCCAGAAATTGAGCCGCTACGAAGACTTCTAAAATATTGTCCCTCTGAAGTAAATGGCAGCTTTCAGTCGGGGAACTAATCATCCAGTCATAAATGATGGAGAAAGCTCTTGATGTTACATTAGTCTAAATCATGACCAAAAGTTAATTACATCCGGTTGAAATGAATTTCATGAGGTTTGATTTAGCTTTAAACAGGCCAAAACAATGTTTAAGTTTAAAAAATAATCATCAGACCAGATTTTTATTTAACTATTATTTATTTTTTGAAAATATTAAAATCATATATGGTTATGCATTTCTGGCAGAAAATCTCTTTTCCGTGTTAATTCTTATAGGGAGTGTAACTTAAGTTGTGCTATATTTTAATTTCGTGTAGATTGTGTTGCGCGTTTGACAAGACAATTTAGTTGTCATGTTTATTTCAGCTGACCTGCCTCGGTTACAGAAATCTCTAATTCAAGTTAAACAAAGCGTCTTGTCAGTATCTTGATTCGAGTATGCTTTGCCCGCTAAATGAAATTTCTAAACTTTGTAGCAGCATTTCGCTGGCCGTAGGCAATAGTTAGTTGGTCACGTTGTTAGAGAAACGCTTTTCATTCGTAATTTAAGAAATAACTCGTAACCTCGGTGATTAAAAGGATGAAGAAGAGTGTATATAAGATCAAGGTCATTTGGCTTTCAGCCGTTTGGAATTGCAGAGATAATGCTTGCACAAGGGATTTTTACTTGCTGAGAATACTTACAAAGCAAAGACTTTGGGAATAAAAAATTTCTCGAGTGTCGCTTCTTAGGAAATCTCATTTTTTAAAGATATGTATGGTAAGTATTATATGATATTACTTTGTACGTTCGTATTTCATAGTAGTTTTGACAACATTAACATTTATAAAAGAAAGAAAAGCTATTTATAAAAACAGAGAAATTAAACATAACAATGAAAGTTGGTATTCGGAATGTAGGTCAAAAAGAATTTAATACTGAGATGTTTTATGGCAGAAAAATTACATTTCTTCGAAAATGTTAATATTTTTTCTTTATTTTAGTTCGCTTTAGAATGTCGGAACCAGTTTAACGACGAGATCACTTAAAAAGCTCGACGTTGATGGATGATTCTAAGCTTATATGTTTGTGAAATCATTACTTTGGAGATTAAAGTGATCTCAATCAGAATTCTCACTCAACGTTAGGTTAATGAAAATATGTTTCATGAAGAGCTGCATTAAAGTATTACTATTTATCCTTAAATTTAGTTTATTGGTTCAGTTCAATTTCGAAATTATTTTTATTACCTCTGTTAAGTCAATTTCTTTAATATTGTTTTCATCAAAAAATGAACTGTAACTTTGAAGAACAAGTGAATGACAATGGAATTCGTCGTTACCCAAACGTATGATGCAATCAGCATTTCTAGAAAAAAAGTGCTTCGACGTTATTTTTTATTTCTTAAAATTGATAATTGCTAAACGAAATATATTATATCACAAAATTAATGAGTCTAATTAATTGCATAAGTAAAATATAAATCTAATTAATTATATAACTTGAATGCAATGAATCAATTTAAAAGGCTTACCTGTAATTAGTGATTCGCCGTGCAATTTCTTGATAAAGATCTGTTTTTTCTGGAAGAGTTATACTTTCCCAATCAATGGGTTCATCAACGGTGAATCCCAACCTGAGACAATTTAAATCATGTTTAAAACATGAAAGTTCAATCATTGACACTTGGAATGAAAATTTATCTTACGAAGAGAGTGGTACATCGTTAATTTGCTGAGTTTTAGGGACGGTTGAATGTGATTCATCTTTTTGCGTTGCATAATAATTTGTGACGTGCGGTTGAGTTTTCGGTCGATAATCACCATTGACTTGGGGTAATTTTTTCTTCGACTAAAAGCAATGAATATTTATTGAGAATCAAGAGCTCGTTGTCAAATCTAAGTAACAATCACACTGTGCCAATTAGTAGAAATATTACTTGTAGGTGATTAATAGTTGATGGCGTTATGCCTGGCGGCAAATCAAATTGATTTGACTTAATTCGCAAATGATTCACAGAATTGACGTCAACATCGTCTCGACTAAGTTGGGCTTGTACATTGACTTTAGTGTGTTTGGGGTCGGCCACGAGAACACTCACCTTCTTTGACTCATAGACAACCTTAGGATTAATTATTAAGCACGTACAAATAGACATTCGATTAACTAATCGTTGGGAAATTATTTGACTAAATTAATACATGTATATATTCATTTTTCTGTGCTATTAAATTGATAGTTGAGTTTATTCCACTTTAATCGTATGTATAACTTAAAAATATTTCTTAACTTGAGCTAGTATTGAAAAATAAAATTGATGTAAAATTCAAAAATGATGTTTAATTAAAATTTTAGAATATAAAAGTTGTATTATGAAACGCGCTATTAAATTGAATGGCGATTGAAATTTAAAACCATTTATTAGAGTTAAAGTAGCGATGCAAATGTATGTATAGAGATCTTATTACCTGATTCGGTATAATTTTCAAATTTCCACTCGGGGTTGCTCGGAAGGGGAACGTTCTTTTATCGTCATCGTTGTTCCGAAAACTCTGAGTTTCATCACTACTTGACTCTTTAGGATGCATTTTCGTGTGTAGGATTAAAAATTCTGAATTGGAGCTATTTTGATTTCTTATGCTAAAACTTTTCTCCCTTTTAGATCTACTGAAATGTATAATATAATGATACTATCAATTTCTATTCGTGACATGGTGTTTAAATTTTAGTTTAAGTAGACTTTTTTTCATAAAACATGGGAATATTTAGGATTTCACTTTAATAGTTATAAAATTAGTTCAAGTTTCGAGAGGATTTTATTTTATATTTGTAAATGTATATCTATTTGTTCAGGCGCTGATATTACTGTTAGCCCAGTAACAATAACCACCAACTCTGTAAAGAAATTTCATAAAGGAGTTTTTATAGTGCGTCAAGAATCCTTAAAATGTTTAAGAAGTCACTTTGCTACTGAATGAAAATGCTTGACTTTTTCTTTCGCCGATCCCTATTTTTTATCTGTTTGTTTTGTTGAATCCTTGTAGATCTTGATGATATCTTCCATGGGTTCATGCAAAATCCCTGAAGGGCTTTTTCGTTTTAGCTTTGCCAATCGATTTCACTATCCACTGGTTGAGCTACTTGAATTACCTGGTTTTCATGAAATATGTTTACGTTCAAGAGTTCTCACCTTTTTTAAATTGTCGCTTTTTCAACGAAACACCGAATTTCGATATACAAACTCCTGAATTTTATACATCCTCCATTTGTTTACGGAAATCCAACTATGAGAATTTGGTATGTGTTTTTTATGATTTGCGATATTTCGCGAAAATATTATTCAACGTAATTCATATTCCAGCCTTTTGTCCACATATGAAGCAGTGATCGATTCGAATTCAATTTCTACTTTATTCGGTGTCGAATTTTCAAATATTTTCATCTCGCGTCCAAAATAATTTCAAGTGCTTCAGTTAAGTTCTATAATAGAATTTCTGATCACATTTTAAGACTATTTTTATGTCATTTTCAAGGCGATTGAATTGAATTGGCAACTAGAGTTTATTAAGTTTAATTGTCCAATTGAGTAATTGAAATTTCAGCCAAAAAAGAAAAAATTTTTTTTTATATTTTTAAAATAATTTTGTCAAGGTTCGGATTAAATAAGTCACTATGATAAAATATAAATTATATTATATTCGATTTTATTTGACTTTATGCACTGAAAAAATTTATGGAAGACATTTTATATTTTTTGCACATTTATTTCCGAAATATATGTGCAGCTCCTATAATAAATTTGAAAGAAATATTAATCTTTGTTAGATCAGAAAGAATCTTTATCTTTATTGTCAAATATTTGATGATATACACCAAAATGTTCAGCAGAGCCTCATCAACCAAATTTTCTGGTTGCAATAGTTGAACTTGACGCGTACATTGTTCTTTATGTATATATAAAAAA
>JABFQD010005745.1:0-10417 GCA_022817045.1 Psix sp. ZL-2020
TTCTCAAATTTGATTAATTGTAAGTGATAATTCAATTTACTTATAACGTTATTTATTGTAAGTATCTAGTTTACGTCAAATTAGATAGAACAATCGATTGATTGTTTACATTATTATAATTTACGATTAGTACGTTCGTTATTAGATAGAAAATCAATAAATGAAAAAGTAAATAATATTCTCTATACAGAAGTAAGTTATGAAGGAGGAGCCGAAGTCTAAGCATAAAGCTATACATCATTGTGTCGTGTGGGAATAATGTATACAAAATTCGATAGATAGTATTTTTTCTGTGAAAATACTTTGTACTCTCCCTAATGCATTAGTTCTACCGATATTCACGTTGATGTAACAGATGCAAGTTCCCAGCCTACACTTTTGCGATTATATTTAGCCTTGTTGGTGCTGCCATCTAGTCTTCCTTTAACAACCGTTCTGTAGACTAAAGCATTCTGAAACTAAAAATCGAAGACAGTATTTTATAATATGTTTTATCTTTGAGTTAAATTGAAATCGATAAATTTATGAATAATAACATAAACAGATTTTATATATACTACCATTTTGTTTATATTAATTACGACTATTAAAATATTCTCACATCAATTACAATGTAATATTCTTTAACGTCTTTATGGTACGTGAATTGTAATGGTAATGCATAAGTTTTTTCATTTCTGAGCTATATTTTTTGAGTTTCGCAAATTATGTTCAATTAGCAACTTTTATGACGCTGAAACGTCAAGTTAAAGGATCGATGATTATTATCGCGTTGTTGAAATTAGTTAACAATGCGGATACTGATATCGCGTACATCCGCAGGGCAGCAAGTTCCTCGTCGTCATTATAAGTACATATAATACCGGATGAGAATACTAAACGCTTTAAAGAGAGGAAACAATGAGGCTGCTTGGAATATATATAGTTATCGCCGGCTTCTTAAAAAGATACATCAAAGCTGTACGAAAACAGAGCGTTAAAATTACGCATTGAACAAGAGTATGCTGAAAAATGTACTCAACATTTCGTTGCTCATTCACTGTCGCATTTAACTAGTTAATTATGCAAAGCCACTTGAGAGTACGCCGAGATTTATCACTTGAAACAAAGACTCACATTCAATCGCTCTCATTAAAGCCGTTTAAATGAAGCTACTATTTGTAGATTGGCGAGATTTCACTGAAGTGATTGAAAAATATGCATAGATAATAATTTCGTTATTTACAAATGCGTTTATAAAGGAATCTATAAATTGAATTATTTAACAGTAATTGTCAACGTGGGAAAAGTTGAATCTCTAAATATATTCAATATATTAAATAGGTAATGACTATGCATCAATTTTAAACGTTAGTTCAAAAATTAGAATTTCATAATTGATGAAAACAAAATGAAACATCTAATATTTTATCTTATCTAGAGAGAATGTATTAAACAGTGATCAACAAAATGTGTGTTGGTCAACTGTCGACATCTAGTCACGTGAGTAATTTAAATAACTTGAATAGAAGTAAATAATATATGCCGTACGAACATACGATCAGATTAAGCAGTTTTTAATATACGCATGATTTGAAAGCGTCTACCAAAAATGTGAAAAATGAGAAATCCAGCTGAATAAAACGAAGAAAACCATCAGTCAGGGCAGTTGTTGATCATTTATCACAATAATAGAATTTAATATCTTCAACACCATGTTTGGACACGATACCACACGCATACGGCTCAAATATAAACAATTTGTTTTCTCTGTGGAATATTTCGGAAAACATTAAAACGAAAAATAAATCGTATTTTCTAACAGACCAGTTGGAATTGATCAATTATCGAAATTTATTGCATTTACTTCTCATCGGTATCCTTTGAAGCGTTTTTTCGTATTTAATTCCATGCCATCAGGAGGCACTCAGAACGTTGGCGCGAGAAAAATGGTATGATATCATTGGAAGTCGCTTTGTCTTATCAAGGCTGAAGAGACTATTAAGAAATGAACTATACATTTCGGGTTAACGAGCTGAAAATAAGAGTAAAGCGGCCAGCTCCTTCATGTTTGAGAAAAAGGGAAAAGACGATGGGAAGAAAAAAGCCAAAAAGGGACCCGGAAAGGTCAGTGTCGGCGGATCAATGAGAAGACATGTCGCGTTGTCGCGAGATAGTATCCGATGAGACACCATGGGCCGAAGTCAAGATCTTTGATGCGGCGACATCAATAGCGAGACTCGTGAGTTTTACCGGGACTACCTGGGCCGCTTTTGACTGCCATTTATCGAGATCGACGAAACTTAATAGACTGAAAGAATATTTGGACGTTTGTGGTAAACAGAGCGACACCCGGTGATATACGTTTCAGGATGAAACGGCCCGCGGCTGATTTCTACAGGGTGGTCACCCTTCGGGCGTCATATATTCTTCCCTAAGCTGCTTGGCTTCATGAGATTGTGTACCCGTTTTGTCACGAAACGCTTTTCCAAGAGTAGCTCGATACGTGAGGTCCTTTATGTCAGCACGCTTTATTGTAATTTTGTCCGTGTGTCAACTGGAGTTTCGATGATGTAATTGAGGTGAATACCAAAAGCGACTTTCCGGTTCGGTGATTAATTTACTGTTTTGGGGTTTTGTCGCTTTTGATTGTGTAGATTCAATGTTATATAGGAAGAGTTGAGAAGACGTGAGATTTTCTACTCTTCGAAAGATATACAGAAGAAAGGGGTTGCTTTTTATAATTCTTTTCAAGCAAAATGATATTTTAGTATACAGTTTTATTGCATACATATACTTTTCTTAGACTAATTTTTTGTTTAAATAAACGTAGTAAAATATCACTATAAAATCTTTTATTAAATTTTCTATAAATACAATATTATGTAATTGATATTCTAATATAATAGTTGATCTAATTAGTCAACTAGTTAATCTAATAGCTAGTTGACGCATTTTATCAAACTGATAATAATAGAAAGGTTAAATATGCTTTTACCCTTTTTCATGGTCGCGTTGCTTTGTGCTGCTAATATACTCGTCAAGAATTGTCGACTTTTCACCTTTAAGTACATATCACACGTGCGAAGAAATTTGTTTTTTACACCTGTTTATTTAATACTTTTATACTTAAAGTTGAAAGAATTCGCTATCACAATATTATTTTACTATATTATCTTTGACAAACTATATGATCTACTAAAGTGAAAATATTTTATTAGTATTCTTCAAATAAATTCAAGTAATGATGTTTTAGATTTTTATTCTAATTTTTACATTGTTTGCATCCGTTTTTTTATACATTACATGAACAAAAATCATTACATAAGGGAAACATACTTTTTATAATTTTATTGATAAGAAATTTGACGAGAAAGTGAACTATTATAAAATGAATTTTTATTTAGAATCTTTAATAAAATTTATATATGAATAGCATTTGATTAAATCAATCAAATGTTATTTAAGTGTAAAGAAAATTGTGCTATATACAACATTTATGTATACGATGAAATTTGTATATGAATGAGAATATTGGTTATTACATTGAAAAGCAATTAATGTTTAATATTTCCATAATTTTTGATTTATTTAAATTAGTTATAATTTTTATTTTATAATACAATATTTTGTCAAAGCATTCATAATTTTCTCATCTGTAATATGTAATATATATACGTTAAAAGTATGCATATATATACATGTCATAAATAGTATAGATATAGTAGCGAAATGCCGTATCAATCATCATGAGATTGTCAACGAAGCCTTCGAGTGCTAATCGCCTTACGTTAGCACAGTCACACACGCGACCACACGTATCTTTGACTACCTCTTGGGTGGCCCTCATAAAACGCGTTGCGCTCTTGATATTATGCAGAGGGCGCAACTATACGCGCCTTCAATTGTTCCGCCGTCATAAAAAGCCATCGAAGAAAAATTGCTTTCGAGCTAACCAATTGGAATTCATTGAGAACGCCCGCCAAAGATTCCGTATTTCTTTGTACCGAATAGGCCAGTAACTAGCCGCTTTTAGAATTATCAAGAATTTATTTATTCTTCCATTTTGTTCATCGGCACATTGTTTTAGTTTTTTGAATCATGATCTATGATGTGAAAATTAAGTTTTTTATTTCGACGTATAATACATAGTAATCATAAAAGTATACGTTAAATGTAATTAAATTTTGATTTTGTGTGTACACTTATAACATTCATCGTGTAAAGTAAATTGAGTATTCTCATGTTGAAAAAAAGATATGATATTAAGTCATTATAAAATATTCATCATGAATAATGATGTCTTTTAATATTGTCATCCTTATGAATAAAAATGTTTTGATTTTCGTATGTTTATAACTACTTTTAATATTCCGAGAGCTTAAGAAGCAATAAATATACTCTGTTTACTGGCAGTCAGTTATTTATTTGATATTTTAGAGTTTATAGTTACAAAAAAGAAATGATAGTAACAAACTTAGACATATGGTCAATTTTACCTTTGAGAGTTTATGTATATTGCAAAGGTGAGGATTTTTTGTCCAATTAAAACTTATGCATTAATATAGAAATTTATTATTAATATGAACATTATATCAAAAAATATGTTTTTTCGAATGTTAATATTTATTCTTTGAATGGAAATATATATTTTGTATAAGTTATCATGAAGACATTTTATGGAGAAATTTTTAAAAAAATGTCTTTATCAATGTAAAATGTTTATTTATTTAACATTTTAAAATTATGAGTTCGGATTAATTAAAGGTAGTATTCAAAGAATATTATAAAATAAGAGAATTTCTCATTTCTATATATTGGCCTATGACATGAACGGAGACTCACTTATAGTCTATATAGAACATTCCATCGCATCTTCCTCTCATTTATAACACGACTCCATCTTTTATGTGAATCGATCGAAAAAACGTTCGCATTATGGAGACGGATCTCGCGAGTGGTAAATCGTAAATCTCGATTGAATGGCGAATTCAGTAACGCACCACGGTGTGTTACGTTTTAGAGCAATGTATGCAACCCCCGTTGGTATTAAAACCCTTTAGAAATCGGCTGGAGCAAAAGGCATTTACGAAAGAAGTGCGATTCAGGAACACCGCGCGATGACGTCCCGTCTTTCTTAGTGTTTGTGACAGGTTCCAAGCAGGTACGCTGTCGCGCCGTAGGTGATCTTTTTCAAAACATATATTTACAAAAAGGACCAAAACTAGCCAGCCGCAAAGTCAAAATACAGCTATTGTCCGGCTTCTAATGCGCTTCGATTCGCCTCCGAGGAGATTTAAAAGCAAAAGCGTAACTAATTGCAAAGTACCTAAGAAAAATGCATCGAAACTTGATTGCAATCGCTCGATGTCTTGTGACATTTAAAAAGCAATATCATGCTTAACATCGGAGGCTTTGATGCTTTAACTACAACTACAAATTCAATGCGTCAATTCGCTACTAAACGAAACAGTCATGTCGATTTTCGGAAGCGGAGTGAATGTGTATAATTTTATTTTCAATCCCATTATCAGTCGCCAAAAAGATTCACGTTTATATGGCCGCTGGTCCAATTTTAGGGGTGTGAAATTTTACACGCCCGATTTCCCACACTGTCAAAATATACGATACAAAGCGATTTGTTAGCGGAAAAAGTGAAATTCTTTTTTCACGGTCAAGTGAAAAAGGGCGCATTTCTTACAAGAGTAATTTCATGGATGAAGACGAATAAATGTGTTTCGAGCTTTGTGCTTGAATTTTTCACGCTGTACGTCTGATGGAAATCAGTCAATCATCAAGTTTTCGTTTTTTGTAAAGCTATATCAATTTTGTTTATTTTGAAACGGTTTAAAATCCATATTCCAAAATATTTGGAATGAAACTATCACGGTGTAAAATTGGGAACAATTATATTTACATATATTTAAGACGGGAGTTTTATCTTGCTATTAAACGAAAGTACGTAATTATAAATTATTATATGTATTACTTTATTTTAGATACACATGTTGTTTAAAGCATTATTTTCATATTTATAGTGTATGTCTAACAAATAATACTAGTTAATTAATTGTTATTGTACTAAAATAAATGTATAGTTGTACATAATGTACAAATCTTATCAATAGGATATGTGTGGTATATATAATGTGTGATCATATATATAATGAGTATATTGCAACTATTTTATTTTAACAAAATTATTAGTTCTGCATTGAACGATAATAGTACATTTTTAGAACTTGTTTATGAAATCTAAGAGGTGATTTACTAAAGAAAGGTGCTTTTTTCTAATACACGCAGATTCAGTTTGTTACCTTATGATCTTTTAGTATTTTAAAATGAAGTAATTGTTTTAATATTAAACTTTACTAACATGGTTTTATCGATTTACTTTAATTTATGAACATATTCTTTGTCATCTCTATATTGCTATTTTTATTGAAGTCAAAATCGGCAATTATTTATATTATATCGATATGCAGTTTATGTAGTATCGTTACTTGTATAATAATGTGAACCAAAATCTAAGTCATCCGGTGTGGTCTTTGATATGCAAATAACACGTTCTCACACATTCAAATATAATTTATTAAATGGTATCACCTCTCAAGAGCTATCAACCCGCCACAATCCCATAGCAGCTTTGCGACTGAATGACCCAATTTCTTGGTTGAGCACGCATCCGAAGCTTGCCACTGCTTTGCAATTCAATGGAATGAAATCTATGAAAAAAGGGAAGGAGGACAAGGGACGTTTTAGGCAGACAATCTTATTGACTTTTCACGAGTCTTCATTGTTAATGGTTATGTAAAAATGGACGTGTCTCTATATATGGTGCTGAAATAAAAACTCAAAAAGACGTAATATCCTGTAAAACCGTTATACTACGAGAAACTGCATCAAATATTAATTGCAAAAATATGTTAAATATATTGGATGTATTAGTATAATTCTAAACAATCAAAAATGACTATTTTACAACTAGAATCGAATAAATAAGTAAAATGAAAAATGCGTACATTCTTTTAATAATCTATATAAATTATATTATTTTTAACCTCTTATCGTTTGTCACTGGAACATTTTCGATCAATAATACGTCGATACGATTAATATAAAATCTTAATGGATATTATATTTTGCTGAAGCAATAAAAAGTAGGATTTCATTCTCTATAAATCAAAACTTTAATATGTAAAAAAAATGAAATTTTATGACGATCTCAATTCGCACATATAAATTCTATAAGACAAAGTTAACTTTTCTTTGTTTTTATTATACTAAAAGTATGCAAGAAATTTAATAAATATTATGTTGAAAAGTAAAAATGTCACGTTTTGGAAACAATTAAGGATTTATGAAATTATTTATTTATTAATATATATATGTAAATTATATGTAAACTGAAAAATTGATTATTAATATAATTCAATTTAATTATAATATTCTAAAGTATTATAAGCATATTAAATAAGTTATATATCTATTAAATAAAGTACTTCTCAAAAAAAGAAAAAACAGAGGATTACGTGCTTGTCTTTACACGCGAATACTGATTTCGAAATTCAAATTTAATGGGATTATTTTTCTAATTAGAAATCAATTTGAGATTCTGATATTTTGACGTTTCCGGCTTTTTCGACGAATTTTTTAATTTCAGGATTATATAGTTGGACCACCCAAAAGTACGCGGCGTCAAACGAAAGTCACAGATGAAATTTATTTGTCGTGTTACAGGCATTTTGGGTGTTATAATTTTGACGGTATTGTGACAACAATGATAGCTCGAATAGCGAAGAATAAAATTTGAATTATGGGATGGCCCTCCTAAAATTAATTTGTCAGAAGGAAAGAAAACCGCTTTGGCTGTGCCGAACACGTTGAAACGCTGCTTCGAGAAGACTTCTTTTGATATTATGATAAAGTTTAGCAAAGAATTTGAATTAGAATTAATGAATAACTTTTTGTCTCGTTTCCAGAAAGGGAAAGAATTTTTTCGCGTATTATATAAACATTGTCTGTTAAAAAATTAAACATATTTTCTGTATTACGTACAATTTGACATAATTAAACTAATAATAAAAGCACTATTTAAATTACAATGATTATTAATTTATTGCCAGGCATTGAACTTTTCATTCCATTAAAAATTTGATTCTTCGGTTTTTTTCTCTCTCAAATTAAATATTTTCATTGTTATGGACAAGAATATTATTATGAATATAAATAAAATCATTCAATTATAAATACTTTTGTATATTATGTATATACGGAATACATCAATCAAATTAACAAATATTTTTAAACGAAATTAGTTAAAAAAAAGTTATTGATGAATATATATAAAGGTATTGTCTAAGATATTATAGTAGGCTTTGTGATTCATCACAAACTTCTGGTAGTAACCGAGAATTTCCGTACGCTATTTTTGAGATGAAAATCGATTTTTCATTTATAATTTGGTAATTCAGTAGTATAGTTTAATAACACTAACACGTTTATTTCATAGATTTCTAACAGAATAGTTATAAATTTATCAGTAATGGTTTATCAACATTTAAAATCATTTGAACATTGTTTATTAGCTTATTATCAGTGAAATTTGATTTCATATTAGTATTTAGTTCGAATGAAATATCTTTGTTTATATTCAGCTTTAATTAATAAAAAAATATACATTTAAACATATTTTCTATGTGTTACATAGCAAGGTAAATATTATAATAATATTAATGAAAACTAAAATAAATTAAATATACATTCAATAAGCTAAATAATATCATTAGTAAAAATACGTTGATAAAACTGAGAAAGCGATATGATACACGCTGAGATCAATATTTGCATATTAATATGATTTGAACGTAAAACATAATTATAACCTAAATTTTAATAAAAATAACTATAAACACTAACTGGCTGGATCGTCTATTGATTGGATATATGAAATGATGCAATTTCTCTGTTTATATTTTCATTATATAAGTCGTAAAAACGTTTGATGGATTGTAAAACACTGAAAGTGATTAATACAAAACCTCTTTTCGTTTTATTTACTGAAACCTTATCGGCAAAAAATAAGAGCTACAATGAAACGATATGAAATTAATTTTTCTTTTAAAGAGAAAATTATTTTGACGAGAAAAGAATATTAAGTACGTTTATCTTCTATAAGAACATTGATTTGAATTTGTTAATTAAAAGTATATTATGTTTATTTAGCCAAGTAAATAGATGTTCTCCTTATTAAAGAAAATGTAATCTTGCATTTTGTATTGGAATAGTTTTATTTTGATAGATAGATTTTCATTCGATAAATATCTTGAATATCTTGAATAATATTCTTAGACATTTAAATCACAATTTTTCTCTCGAGATAAATGTATTACATACAAAAATATCTAGATCACATATTTTTCCTGAGTTTTTTGAAAGCCATGAATTATTCTTACACGAATATATTTTTTATTATATTTTTATAAAGACTTAAAGCAACAATAGAGACACAAACTATTAATTAGGATTTGTGAAAATGTATTCGATAGTGACAATTTTATTTTACTTTTATATGTAATCAAAAACTATATTCTTGATGAATATAGTTCCTATGTTTTGGATGTAATTTCCTTGTTAATTAACAATATAATATCATTAATACATCTATAAAAATTAATCGATAAGTCATGTATTTAACAATTAAAGAAACTACTGGAAAAAGTAAACTATATTTTAATAATAAATGGTTTTACTTCAAATACTTTTAATATATGGTTTTTCATAAATACTTATTACCTTTTTGAGAACCACTGTATTTTGTTTGTTCAGAAGTAATTAATATTTCAACTATAGACACACAGTTTACAATTATAACAGTTGATTATGCATCGGAATATTTTAATTGCATTCAGAAATAAATTTTTTAATTGAAAATATTTTTTTATCATATGAAATATATTTTCCGATATTTTAAAATGAAATCAATATTAAGATTTGTTAAATAATACATAAATTAAGAATTTTTGTATTTGCCAAGTGTTCATGTTTTTTGACACTTTTTTAGAATACATATTGTTAAATAATTAATTATAACGATAATTTGAACCAACGACTTTATTTCTTAAATAATATATAATATAAAATTCAAGAAAAACACAACAATAATTTTTTGCGCTTTTCTTTTTTTTAATTTTTAATTTAAGTTTCAAATAAATTGAGATAATTGATGTTGTGGTTTATTATTTTTAAGGACACCTTTGAACAATTCAATCAATCAATTTGGTCATCAAAGTTTGATTTTTCATAGTTTAAAGAAATAAAATAATAAATTTATCCAATTTAATTTTCTATTCAATTTAAAGTTATAAAATACTTTATTTTATTGAAATTTAAAACTAAATGATACAGATCGAATATATGTTATTTTGTTTTGATATTT
>JABFQD010005746.1:0-10415 GCA_022817045.1 Psix sp. ZL-2020
GATTAGACACACGAAATGAATATAATAAAAGAAGTAAAGTAATAAATTAACAAATAAAGTATTCGAATTCATATTAAACAGAACTTTTCTCATAATGTTTAAAGATATTCATTTCCACAATTTTATGTGAGTATAAATATCGTTTTTTATATAATTATATTTCTTGTTATTATAATTATAGTAATAATAAAAATCTAATACATATAATTATACATTGTATAAAACTAAAAATAGAGTGAATAAAGTTATCTAAAAAGATTAATTTTTCTTTACATCTAGATAACAGTAGTATCAGTAGAATAATTTAAAATTACTTTAAAAATGTAAGGCGCTCAAAAATAGAATTTCGATCGAGTTGAAAATTAGAATGTTGCACAAAGTTAACATTATTGCGTGATTTTTTATCCTCTTTTTAGTTTTAAATGTTCCATCGTTTATAATTATTTAATCATACAATAATTTTATAAAGAAAATTCTAAAGCACTAGAATGAATATAATTCTATTTAATAATGAAATATATATTTCATTATCAAAGAGGCATATAATTGAAATCAGTATTTTTTGTGTTTAAACACACATAAACAATGTTGTTTACGTAACATAATGGAAAAATTATAATACTTAAATCATATTTATTCTCTTTTATTTTTTAAATTTCATTAAATTATAATAACAACAATTTGATGCATTTTATTTTTAATTAATGATATAATTAAAGACAGAAAATCATGGATAATAAAAAATTGTTATACAAATAAAATGTAAATGTTTTATTAAAAATTATAACAATAATGTTTTCTTCAGATAAAAAAGAATTTGATTCTTAATTTCATATTTAATTACGAAACAGTTTACCGTAACTATTTTTTCTTAAAATGTTTCTGATAATTTCTTAAAGATGTCTCTGATCCCAAAACATCTTCTTGAAATCTTATGTTCGTCTGATTGAAAGTATTGTATTAAAGTCATCGAATCATCTTAACCCTTTTCTCGCGTAGCTTTTGTATATCATGTTAATCTATAAATTAGTTTAATGTTATCTTTACACGTAGTTTGCCTAAAACTTTCAGACTCAAAAAGTAGCACAGTGGGTCTCTTTCTTCCAGGGCACTATAAGCAGAGAAGAGTAACGCAGACTTTTTTGTAGTGCTAAAATGGCGCATCTTAAAATGAAACCTATTTCAACTCATTTGAATGAATTAAAATTTATTAACATTCTCACACATTGTTTTTCATAAACTGATATCACGATTTTGCTATGAAACATATTTCCAATAAGATATTAGAATCAATATTTTCTAAAACAAAGAAAACTCTCTTGATTATAATTCTATACGGGTATGAATAAATATGAAAAATTTAACCGAAAAGCGTCGGATAGAAATATTTGATAGTGAATTTGTTTGCACGGTCTATTAAAGTTATTTAAGTATCTTAAATGAAGTTAGAAAATGTAAATTTGTAAAATCGCTGATAATTCTTTCCCGAAAGATTCGCTTTCGAAAAAGTACTCTCATTTCTACATGTTTTCTTAATACTTAAGTAAATCAACATTTTTGTGGTGCTCAAATTTCAAAACGAATTATAATCTTAATCATTTCATTCTTTTTTATTATTCAATATGATGAAAATTGAAGTAAGAAATTAAGATCATTTATTATCGTTAGTACTAACATTGAAAAATTGAATTACATAGAATACGAGAAATATTTTTACGATGGCAAATGAAATAAATGTCATTTTAAAGCTAACATAATAAGCTTTTCTAATCATTTTTAGTAGGAATTGTTTTTTATGAAATTCACCATAAAATCATAAAAGTAAAAATGTGTTCATTTATGTTTCATCATTAATTTGAAAAATGACTATCAGCATATATATTTTTTAATAAATACTGTATTTGCGCAGTGATATCAGTAATTTACATGTTTAATTTTGCAATGAAAATACAAATTAAGTTTATTATAAAAAGTATTAAAAAGTGACATGGCGAATTAACAATGTACCAACGTCATTTCATAAAAGCTATGAATTTTTTGTATAAACATTGATAAGCCATTTTTCTAAAAATTAAACAGTCGTGGTAGAGTAAGTATAAAAATTCATAGTACAGCTGCATTTTTCTACCAAGGCTATTTTGGGTATTCTTATACAGCGTCTCATTATTTTCATAGCAGAGTCAGAATAATGATTCAATAGGTGTTTCGAAGTGTCTCCTTCGAAAGTATAACAAATTCTAAAACATTCTTCATTTTACTGGTACCTGAAACAAATTACAAAAAGGGATTAAATTAATTTAGTTTTCCTTAAAGTTCATTATAATACAAGAACACATTTATGCTTTTTATAATCAGTTAAAATGAACAATGAAAAAGTAAAAAAACGAATGTTACATTTTTGAAGACAAAACTTGATTGAAAAGTTTGGACATTATAATATCACAAAGAAGAAACTTTCTGGTAAAAACTGTTCATTTTATTTTTTCATTTTAAATTTGGCTTTCAATTTTGAATTGAAATAATTCATTAGGAAAAGGAACTGCAGGTTTTATATAAAAAAAAACTTGGCCAGGCAATGAACTTATAACGATCTAACGATGTAAAATTGGTTTGGTGCCTAATACCTTTTTCTACTTTTAATCAACCTCATAAACATCACCATGAAATCGAATATTTGATTAAGAAACCAAATTGATAAAAAATGTACCCTTTAAAATGAGGTAACATGGCCATCCTTGACCTTGGCCTGTAAATTCGACTCGCTGAGTTGTTTGCACTTGATCATGACCTTGGAGTCGTTTCTCTGGAGACTAGTGGTGCGCTTACGTGGTGATGGAATGGCACGATCTGGTGAGTCGTCGGCGCTTCCGGAGCCACCGGACACAACACCCGACGTATCTGACTCAACCTTAGATTCGGACTCTGACTGCTCATAATCATCGGTGCGCGAGGAAAAACTTAAGTCGACCGGACTAGCGGTCAGAACGCTCCGAGAGAGGGCGTACTCGCGGCTCTTCGGCCCGTAATCAAGTGCATCGTACGAGTAGTGACCCTGATTGGTTAAACAATTTTCTTTATCTTCTGTAAGATTTTCGTAACTTCCGTCCCAATGCGGCAACTTTTCCTCTACGATCGACTGACACGTCTTACGCAGCTGCATTTTCGCTTTACTCGTACTTGCCAGCTCGCAAATGTTTGACCCGGAAATCATCATTATCGGGTTACGCGAACGAGGCGTCATCATAGTTTCCTAGAATTTTTAGTTTTAATTAGTTTGGAACGAAAATTTAAACACATGCAATTTTTTTTGTTGAGTTTTTTTATACATATAAATTACAATTGATATTTTATTTGTTTCTGGTTTCAGAAATTAATTTCTCAGTTTTTGAACATTTTGTTTGTAAAAAAAGATTATGATGTTTTAAATTCGAATACTTTATGTTATACTATCATGTCAACTTAATTTAGTTTCATTTATTTCTGAGATTCAAAAATCTTTATGATTATGCATAAAGAAATTTGGAAAATAATTTCTGTGAATTGTTTGCATCGTTGATTCTTCAGCGTATAAATGAAATGTTGATTTAGAAGTTAGAAAATATAGTTTCAAAAATGCACAAATGTAACAGTACGTGCAGCAACGGTTTAATGTATCTTTAAAAAAATTTATTGTAATTTCATGCAGTGTTAAAACGTGATGAAATGATGTTTGAAAAGATGTGATAAATTTGTTAGTAGATGTTACAAATCATTATGCACACGTGGTTGCAACGTGTAATATTGTTTCTATAATCAACTTTATTAAAAGCTTTAAAATCACGATTAAAAAATGATTTTCTTCTCTATCGTAATTGTATGAGTAATCAACTTGTGAGAATTAATAGAATGACAAATTTGTGACCAATACCTATCTCACCATTATCTAATTACAAGATTACAATTCATATTTTTGACACAAAATTATGGACAACAATGAAATGTAGATTTTCCAATTTGTTCATAAACAATAATTAATTTATAAATAAAACACCAAAAACAAAAAACAAAATTTGAAAAAGAAAATCAAACTGGATTGAAAAGTGGTAGAAGTAGATAACTTAATTCCCCCTAAAATAAAAGGGACGAATCTATTAAAAAACAAAAATTTAACCGACACCATAGTTAAAAAAAATCCCTCCTCTTTTTTATGTTACCTGCATGGCTTTAGGCATCTTTGTGGCACTTTGTGTGATGGGACTCATGCTCTTGTCCTTGGCGATAGGCGTGAACATGTGGTGGTCGCCCGGAACGATTGCGCGGCGTAACAAGTCTGAGGGTGTAGAGGTATGCGTTGCCGCCGGTGGCGCCACCTCAAACGCCTCAGCCTCGCGCAACACCATCTCATTTTCTCGAATGAAATTAGCACGAGCCGCTCGCTCTACTTCGGACAAGGAATTCGAGAAGCACGAGAGCGCAAAATCATCCTCGTCTGTGAGACAACAACCCTTGGCAGTCTGCGTTTTGGGTGTCGTCTCATGCGACGACTTCCCGGGCGAGTTTTCAATACGCACGAATCGCTTGAGCATAATCTTAGTTTTCCCGAGAATCGGCGTGTCTATGCTGCCGGTGCTGCTGCTCATTGGCTTGACTGTCAGCAAATTGCAGTCCTCGAAGGAGTCGTGCGCGTCCAACTCGTCCACCGACTTGCTGCACTGGCTCGACGCGTGCAGCTTATTCAGATTCTGCACGGGTCGAAATCAGGTCTCGTGTTAGTTCGGAAGAAATCGTTATTTTCATGCAAGTTAGTAATTTTAGTCAAATTAGGCTGTGTAAGGCTGTCGATTTTAGAAGAGCGGAGATAATCAGTATTTCTAGCGGGCTAAGAAAACCTTATCAGTGCAAAAATTACATACTTAATCTGTTTGTATTATCAGTGTGTGGAAGCATTAAAAATAATGCAGAGCATTATGTTCTACATGTAAATACAATGTAGTACAATATAATACAACAATGTAATACAATGTAATACAACAATGTAATATAATGTAATACAGCAATATAAGACAATGTAACACAATATAATACATTGTAATACAATGTAATACAATATAATACAATATAATACAATGTAATACAATGTAAAGTATTTTTTCACTGTGAAATTTCCTTTCATTCGTTTGGTAATGGATTTAACGTTTTATCGACGTTTATTATTTGCACAAGAACACAGACATATGTGCATCTCTAAATATCTTTAGATTCTCTCATACATGGTTAGTTACAAAATCATATGCTCATCGGCAGCCATTACATTCGGTCTGTAACTTTCTCAGTATGAAATAAAAAAAACCTACCCAATAAATTGTACTTACCGTCGTAAAAACATTTTCTTCGCTACTTGATCTACTCAGACCATTTGCGGGTATCTTCAAATCATTAATCTTCTTGTTATTACCCAGCAACTTTTTCTGGAAGATATGCTTTTTTATGGAATCGCCTAAACTTTTGGTCTTACAGTTTTTCGAAGTTGACCGCGGCGTCATTTGCAAGCTCTCTTTGTTTAGTTGTTTGATCAAGCGTCGCTTTTTGGTCGATTCCGGCATCGCTTGTATGGTCGCATATAGTTGCGCCAGTGCGACCTGCGTGTCCTCCTTTGCTTTAGCTTCCGCCGTCAACTTGTGATCGACAAAACTGAACACTGTATGAGCCGTTCCAGTCGCGTCCGACGTCGATTCATTAGTCTAAAAATAAATCATACAAATGTTTGTATATAGTTTTTGTCATAAACAAATCATTTTTACAATAACACTAGCGCCACCTACATCTTGTTTATTGGGACTCATCATCTTGCGCTCTTGATTCATCCAATAAGCTCGCACTTCGACGGCCAGTTTTTCAGGAATATCGAACAACTCCAAACCTTTGCGGATCATGAACGCGACCAATCCTGACAGGTTCTGGGCGTTCACGTGCAAGGCCTCCGGAGACAGCTTCCGCGGACACATCAAGTGAGGTGTGAACAAAGTCGCAAGTGTGTCACAGTTCATTTTGTTCTTGCTCTCGAAGCTTGCGGTTTTGTTCAACAAGTGGATTATGTGCTTCAACAAAATCCGATTAGCTGTTGGCAGCAACAGCAGCAGAAGCTGGAGCACGCGCAGCAGCCGCTTATCATTCGCCGTGGAGTCGTTCGAGCATAATTCTGGAATGTATTTAATGAAATTAAAATCTTATCACTGGAGTTTTAACGTGATTCGTGGTTTTTAGATATTACCTGCTATTTGACAATGCGCAGGATAATGCAGGTCAGTGAGGAGCGGTTCAGGCAGTTCCGCGAGGTAACTTTTCAGAACCGAAGCACAGTCGTGGACGTTGTACTGGGCTTCGTCAAGGTTTAGAGGTAAGCCTTGATAGAGAGAAGTCTTCAGTTCTTGCTGGCGAGTTAGTGCCCCAGTTCGACGAAATATTCCTTCTTGAGTAATACCTGAGAAAGAGACAGAAAGTGTTGTAACGAGGGTTTCATTGAAATAAGATAAGATAGATTCATCTAAGATAAGATAGATTTATCCAAGATAAGATGATTAGATAAAATAAGATTTTTAAAAATGTAATCATAAGATTAATATTCATTGTTTTTTATGCAAAATTAATTGCGCACAACTTTTTACAAATAATAAACAATACATAATTATAATAATTATTTAATATTATTATTATTAATAATAATATTATGACAATTTGCATAAATTTTAATACAAATAAGTATAGGGAAGATCATAATATTAATTAGATTGCTACGGATTACTTAAGGTAGTCGGTGTGGTACAGTCACAAACAAAATGTTATTGTTGTTTTTACCTAAGTTTATGTCATAAGAATTGTATCGGCAAACTTAAAAAAAATAAAAAAGTGTTGAAACAATGAAAAACTGTAATAGTATTACCAAATGAAGAAATAATTTCATTGAAAATAACAGTTTTGAACGTGACTGTACAACACTGTACGTAATTGATCAATCAAACTGGTATTTATTTATAATTTGTAGAAAAACTAATCACACAAATTTCTTTGTTTTTCAGTATTATGTTTCTTAAATAGAAGGAAATCATTTGTTAGTATTGAAACAATATCTGACTTTTAGTTTTGAAGTTATTGAATGAAATGTAACATTTTTGTCACACTCGCCATAAGAGCCCATGTTATTTTAGCCAACTTTGAATCAAAATATGTCAGTTTTGAGTGACTTAAGTCTCGAGATAATTAGAGTTTTAAGACGACTGTTTGTCTGCGGATTTTCCCACTCACATTGTTCTTGGGATAAATAATCCACCAAATGTTTGACTTGACTGATCCCTTCGTCCGTTAAAGCTGCACCTTCCATTCCTTTCTGAAGATTCATCGTAGACTTGGGTTTTTTCGAAAAACAAAGTATCCCCCACTTTTTAAGCTTTGCCTTTTCCGTCGTACAATCATTGCTGTAACAGTTAATCTAATAAATGGAAAGAACATGAAAACCTAAAACAACGAAATATCAACAATAACACAACGACTTGTTTTTTAGAAAGCAACTTTATTTTCGCACTTTATAACGTACGACCTTTTAACCTTATCCGAATTGCGTGTAATTTGTCAAAGAAATTGAAGCGCCATAAATCAAGTTTCAGTCTTAATTTGGGGGAACACGAGTTTCTGTTTTGTTTTATTGCGAAATATTTGTTTGTTGTAGTTTAAATGTCTCAACCGACAATTGGGTTTAAAGCCAACTTACTCCTCGGTATTGATATCGAGCTCGAAAGATAAATGCATTTTGACGATCGTGTGGAATTGCTCGGGGTTGACGGCGCGCATCCGCGACACGAGCTTCGCGTCTACGCCGTCGTTGAAGTCGTCCATCATTTTGGGGCGCCGTTCACTGCATCCTCGATATTAAATGGATAACCAACGGAACTTTCGACCGCGCTTTCGAGAGTAATGGACAACTCGGTGGCATCACGACGACACACGTATTCCCGCCGTTGTCGGCTGACAACCCTTAGTCGAGTCCGGAAGTCGATTTCCTGGTGACATCGACGAGAAGATGCTCACATTCGCGGTCGCGTTCGTTAATTTCAAATTCGAACGTCTATCAGTTACGAAACTATTTCGCCGCTCGCCAAACAACGCAATCGCCGACTATGGGCTAAAGTCTCTAGACGCGCGCGATTTAGTAACTTTGTTTTGGCGCTAAAATTTGAATTCGGTTGTTTTATATAAAGAGTATTTGATTGTATGATAAATAAAAATGATATGAAATTGATGAAACAATGGATTGTTGAGTAATTCATATAACTGAGTGGACATATATGATCAGTTGAAAATGAATATTTTATTTTTGTAAAATTCTTTAAGATTAATAAACAAGATTTTTTGTTATTAAAAATAGAAACGCGATGAATTAGCGCATGAACTTGTTTTTTATTCTTTTTTACAGATTATAAACGATTGAATAGAAAGAGATAGGAAGAGATAAATAAAGACAGACATAATATGACTGAGTGAATAAACAATATTGTTATTGTTGAATTTATTAGTGGTCGGATATTCAAATAAAAATGCAAATATTTTAAGAATAATGCTGTTTGAGGATTTTTTATTAATACCAGATTTTTCAGAATTAAAATATTTTGGTTTATTTAATTTATTCACTACAACATTAATTTTATATAAATTGTTCATGTTATTTATATTTTAGCAATTTTTACTTTGACTTTTTCAACAAAGAAATTTCAGTGTACAAAATACATAGTAATAATCTTTATTTAAGGATGTGCGGGTGTTTGATCGACTTCTTTTATTGAAATATATTCGAATGCCATTCCTGCACGTTGATAGAGTAGCGCCGACAATGTTAGCATACGTCGATGTTTGTTTTAGAAAGAGATCGAAACGTGCCAACATTGTTGGCGCTACGCTAACCGGCGTATCGAAATAGACAAATCCAAACATTCAAACTATACATAATTTAAGAAATTTAAGCAGCAATACATTTACATTGAATTAATTTTTATAAAAATTATAAATTATGTATGTTACAGTTAGATTTAATTGATTGTTACAAATTTAATTTACATTTTATGAAAAAAAATCAGAAGCAAAGTTCTTAAAAATAAGGTGCTACATTTGGATATTTCAAACAAAGCAAACGCAAAATTTGTGTAATAATATGTCTTTGTTACTTATAAAAACAATCATACTGTAATTTATATATTATTTAAAGATTCTTTAAGAAAGAAAACTTCGCTGATTTCACTTTCGCGAAAGCAGATTTATTAAGACTATTTTTCTAATTTTGTTATAAATAAGAAATTTGAAATTTCACTTTCTTCGTATAAACCATGTATGAACAATTACTTCACTTCGTTGAAGCTCACGAAACTACTTAAAGACGCAGCACGACGAACGAGCAAATACTAAAACTCGGGTGAACTCGGGTTTTCGTTAATTGGCTTGCTTATATTGTTGCGCTTCAAAAACAACGCGACCCCTCACGTCCCTCTAAAACCGTTGAATCAAAACAATCACACCTCCGAAAATCCCACAATATATATAGACTTTTATACACATGTAACTATACATATGTATATAATTTTTGTCAGAAGTGCGTTCCTTGGGTTTTTTTATCTTTGATGTTTCAGGTTTAATTTAAAAAATGTGGAAATATACTATTTATAAAATGTAACAAAATATGAATAAAACAAATAATGAAATAAAACATTAAATTTATTTCACTCCACAATAAATAATTTTTAAATTATACTAAAATATACTATAAATTATTATATTAATTTATTAAATAACTTTATTTAACTCTTTTATTAATTAATAGGAATAATAAAAAATCAGTTTCAATTTCGAATTTTATTCACATTAAATAAAACAATAATGAAACAATATAAAATACACTTCCGATTTCGGTTGAAATTAGTAAACTTTCGGTATCTCTTTTTATTACAAGCGAGTCGCATATGAGTTTCTTTTTCGCAGACGTGTACACGATTAAAATTAATATAATATTAGTTTTTGACATTATTATAATTTTTATTATTATTATTTATTATTATTCATTGTAATTAATTTGTTTAAATTGAAATGAAACAAAAATATCAATAAAATAATATATCAATAAAAGAATAACAATTAAAATTTTGTTACAATTCAATTTTGAAAATTATTAATTTAAAAAGTATTACTTTTATTCGTAGAAAGATAAAAATAAAAATATTCGTGTTTAAGAAAATTTCACAATTTACTTATATGCTTTTGAAAATTTATTTTTTAATAATAAACCGTTATTTAGGATCCTTAACCTGAAATTGTGGTCATTTCGACCGCGCAACAGAGAACCGAGTGAGCTTTTGATTGATAAACAAAGAGGTCATAAAATCACGCAACTACTCTTG
>JABFQD010005747.1:0-10414 GCA_022817045.1 Psix sp. ZL-2020
AACAATTTTTGACATAAAAAACATTAATATATTATTATTTTATTAATATTTTATTAATATATTTATTAATTTTCATTTATTCTATAAATATAGAAAATTATGTTATAATTTTCTTGACTTTTAATTTTGGAATTGGTTTTCATTAATCAAAAAAAAATAATCCATATAACTAATACTTTGATAATCTAGATGTAATAATAATTTCATTATAAAATGAAAAATGGTTAACAAATTAATAATATAAATCCATATTTTATCAAACTGATGAAAGAATTAAAAATCAAGTAATAACTAATATACGTTTTCATTCTAGAATGCCGGTGTAGTCGAACAGGATCGTCTTCTGCGGTATGTGACATCGTGACGGGACAATGTTCGTGCAAACCAAATGTCATTGGCAGGCAGTGTGACCGGTGCAAGGTATAAAGTTCAATAACTCAGTAGGAGCGAAAAATTCTTATTCTATGCTTTATGGTATCTCTAAATTGTATAATGCTTAGAACAGGTATTCATTCAGTCAAAGCTCAATTGAAAAATTTGACTGAATAGTGAATTTAAATAAAAAATTATAAACATTTACCTATCATCATTCAAAAAATTCCATGTGTTGATCATTTTAATATTCAAAAAAAATCTTTTTCTAATTTAAATTTTATCAAAACCTGTAATCTGTTCAAGTTTCAAAAAAGTACAGCTAAAATATGTATGATTGAATAATCTTATAGCCGGACCACTGGGGATTATCATCTGGAATTGGCTGCACGTATTGCGATTGCGATCAACTAGGCTCCTATAACAGCACCTGTGACCAAAATAGCGGGCAGTGCTATTGCAAACCCGGCGTGGGCGGAAGTCGGTGCGATAGTTGTTTGCCAGGATACTACGGATTTTCGAAGAAAGGATGCCTGCGTACGATGATTATTTATTTTGTTTTGTCAGCCTGTTATTTAGAAACAAATTCAGCTTTGAGTAGTTAGCAAAGTTAGCGCTTGATTTATTCGTTAATTATGCTTTCGATTCAAGTCCGGTTTTGCGGGCGATCGACATCGTAGCTACAGGCGCGCATTTTCATGAGCGAGTACGCCGCTTCGCTCATGAACATACAATTAAACGTGTCACTCGCCGATTAATAACAGTTGCAATATCTCTCTTATGCTGTCATTAAATGTAATTTCATACAGTTCATTTGATTAATGTGATTTAATAATTAACAGCCGAGCAGAGTGTTCGATAGTGCGGCTCAATTGTGCTTAAACGAAAATAACAATCAGTTTTGTAACTGTCCTTTTTCATTAACCAGCAAGAAAGGCAATAAATTATTACCAATCGGGATTTGAATCAATGCGAAATTATAATCTTATCTAGGAATTTGCTAACTTAATTACTGACGATGTGATTGGATTATTCGTCCATTAAATGAACATTTCAGCTTGTGAAACTTGCAACAGACCGGGGCATATTTGTGACGCAAACACTGGACGCTGTGTGTGCCCGCCTTTAACGTACGGCGAACACTGTGACAGATGCCGACCCGGATCGTATGGTCTTCAGATCGGTGTTGGCTGCAGGCCTTGCGCCTGCGGTCCAGGCTCCACAAAATCACAATGCCAGCCGAACGGACAATGCTCTTGTCGGGAGGAATTCGACGGGTTGACATGTGAGCGCTGTGCAAAAGGTTTTTATGGATATCCCAGGTGTCGTCCTTGCAACTGTGACCCAGATGGTACCTTGGAGTGTCCATTAGGTCCTTGTGACTGCAACGAAACTGGACAATGTCCCTGCAAGGTATATAACCAATATTATTAATGATCAAATCATTTTTTAGATTAAAGATTTTATTTGTAATTAATAAGTGTTGGATTGTTTTAGGAAAATGTTTATGGTAGAAGATGTAATAAGTGTGAAGAAGGTACTTTTGGCTTGTCAACTTTAAATCCCAAAGGATGTACGGAATGCTACTGTTTTGGCAAATCTACTCTTTGTAGACAAGCAAATCTCACTTGGAGTCGACGAGAATTAACCAGACCAAGATTTCTTCACATCAATAACACAGCTGATGACATAACGGTATGTTTTAGAGAATGTGAGAGAGTACTATAGTTTTTATTTATTATTGGAATAAATATTGATGGATTCTTCTATTTTAAGGTAATAAGTAGAGGACTGATGATTCCACTGAGAACATACTCTGGAGCATTAAATCTAACTAATGGACTCTTTGTTATACCTTGGACAGAGGGTGATGTTATATTTCCATCCAATTTGTTTTACAATTATCCTCTTTATTGGCAGCTACCGGAATCATTTTTAGGCGATAAGGTGAATTATAGAAATGATTGTAGACATCAAGCATTTTTTTCATAAAATATTTATAGAAGATATGCAATTTGAAATTCAAAGGTGATTTCCTACGGAGGCTTTTTGCGTTTTGCAACTCTTACCGAAGGAGGAAGCCCACTCAGATCAAACATTAAATATCCATTGGTGCAAATGCAAGGAAACGAAATTGTTTTAGAATATTATTCGATTTTACCACCAAAGGACGATGTTTTCCGAGTCAGGTAAAATTTAAATCTTAAAAAAAACAAAATATGCATTCAATTCAAGCAATGCCACGCTATTATTAGAATGATTTAAAATTATGAAATGAAACTCATTTATAGATTTCACGAGTCACTTTGGCAATTGCAAAATAGACCAAATTATAAAGTCACAAGGGAGATTCTCATGATGACTTTACAAAATATTCAACATCTCTTGGTGAAAGCAACCGACCATTCAGATTTCTTAAGAACTGGGTAAGATAAACTTATATGGTTATTTACAAACTGCTTTTTAATGTTGACTAAATAATTTAAAATCATTTAACTTTTAAATATAATTATAATTGCCTATTTATATATATATATATATTTTTCTAGACTTTTAGAAGCTTCTATAGATGCAGCCATATCAACTTCCACAAGATCACCACCTTCAGCCGTAAGCATTGAAATTTGCGAATGTCCCACTGAATACAATGGTACATCATGCCAAGATCCGAGTATAGGATTCTTTAGGTGGATTGACAAAAATGCCACTACTACTTCTACAATAATAATTGATCTAGTGGGTCGAGCTAAGCCTTGTGATTGCAATGGTAGATCTAATGTTTGCGATCGTGAAACCGGATACTGTTTGGTAATAACTAAATTCATTTGGCATAACATTCAATTTACTTATAAAATATTAGATTATTATTAATAATATTTAGAATTAAATGTAATACATTGTAAAAATGTGTTAATATTTTGTATAAATATAAATTTGCATTGTACGACATACTTTGCAGAAATGCAAAGATAATACTGGAGGTCCCAAATGTAATGAATGTGCAGAGGGCTATTATGGCGACCCGAATATTGATGGATGCAAAGCTTGCCCTTGCCCTGCAGCGAATAAACAATTTTCGAGTACCTGTTTGATATCTGCAAAACAAGTGAAATGTTTTTGTAAACCTGGTAAGTTTTTGTATTAATAAAAAATTAAAGAAATATTGTTTCAACTAAAATTATTTCTTAAATAATTTTATAGTGCGTCTTATGATACAAGAGAATTTTATAATTTTAGGGTATGATGGAAAAAATTGCGATAGATGTGCTTTTGGCTATTACGGATTTCCTAAAAAGCCTGGAGGAAGCTGTATTCCCTGCAATTGTCATCCTGGAGGCAGTGCAAGTGATGAATGCGATGAAGAAACTGGTCAATGTAACTGTAAACCTGGATCAACTGGAAGAGATTGTTCAAAATGTACTCTGGAAAAGCACGTTTTTATCGGAAATGTTTGTACCTGTAAGTACTGATTTAAATTCTGAACAATAAATTAGTTTAAAATCTTCAAAATGTAATTTATTACTTCACACTTATTAGTGCCTACTTTATGTAGCTAATGCTCATATAAATTTCATTGATAAAATATTGCAATAAATCAAGAAGATAAATATTTGTTCAATACATCGAAATATTTTTAGAAATCTAAAATTAGTATTAATGAGAAATATTCGCTTAATTTTAATATATAATGATCACATCATACATATCAGAAGAATTCACATCATGCATGAACATAAAACATATTTGTATAATTAATCTGTGAATGTTTTTTTTATTATAGCATGCGATGACAACTGTACTGGTATTTTACTGAATGATTTAGAAATTAAATCTGAAGAACTCATTCAACAAACCTTGCATATCGCTAATGGATATATTCCACCTCCACTGGACGATCTAGCATTAATACTTGCCAATGCTACAGATTTATGGGACCGAATTGAAGACGAGAATCAACTTCGTATAAGACTTCAACAAGTTCCTTGGCATAATTATGAACGTCTCAGTCGTGATACCGATGCTATGCACAAAACATTTTTAAATCTATCTAACCATGCAGAAAATATAAAGTCTCAATGCTTTGACACCGTTAACAACGTTTACAGCCTAAATATTGAGTTACTTGATCTTAAGGAAAAAGCTCACGAAATTGTTCTTCAAATATTACAATATGGTGCTGATGACCGCAAAATCGAAGTGAAAAATGCCTTACAAGAAGCTTCAATGATATCTAATAGCATGAAATTGCTCAACTTCACTCAAGAGACAAAGAAACTGCAGTATTTATTAGATACATCTCAGGAATATATAGATTGGATAAATTCACAATACAATGCCACAGAACCTTTACGTTTAGCTCGCGAAAAAACTGAAAGTTATAAAAAAAAAGTGGAAAGTATTCGGCAATATGCAAAAGAAACTAAAGAGACATTATTTGAATTCGAAGGTATATATCAAGAAGCTAATGAGATTAGCTTTAGAGTTAATGATAAAAGAACGAACCTTAATAGATTGAATAAAGACATTGTTGGTACTGTGGAAAATAGTACCAACATGATAGAAAAAGCTAAAGGTTACTTAATTGACGCGACAAACGATTTGGAAATTCTTCCTGGTTTAAAAGATAAATTCGTAACTTTAAGTGAAAGCTTGAGTTCTAAAGAAGACAGTTATTACAATTTAAATTATGCTTATAAAGAACAATTTGTTATCAAGGCTTTAGAACATGCATCGAATTTATCAGACTATGTAGATCAATACGTTGGACTATTTGAAGAAACAAGAATTCGAGCTGCGAGTCCACTGAAAGCTAGCCAGGCTCATAAAAATATTTTAGATAGTTTAATATCTGCAAAAAAAGAAGCAGAAACTGCTCAAGAAATTATCGATGACGTTGCTTTGAAAGTATATACTAATGAGCAGTCTAAATCGCGAACTATATTAAACATAGTTAAAGAAATGCTAGGAAAGTATGCACTTGAATCTGAAAGAATGGATGTTAGAGTGAAACCAGTTATGGAGACAAGGTTAATTCTAGAATCTGAAAAACAAAGGGTTAAAGTACTGAAAGACACTCTAAATAGCACTGGAATTAAGGATAATGAAATTAATGTTAGACTTAGAGAGTGGTACAGTGAAAGCAAGACACTACAAGAAAATTTGGAATCATTCATGAGTAGGAATAAAAGAATAACAACAAAAATTCATGAGCTGAGAAAGAAAGCAGATCTTCTTTGGTTAGTATTAATTTTTATATGATTTTTATTTTTTAATTCAGTTTTTTATAGAATATTTAATATTTCCAGGGAAGGAGTAACGAATAATTTGTGGCCACAATTTCATGAGTTGAAACGTGAAGGTGATTCTAAGATAAGTCTAGCCAGTGAAAAATTAGCTGAAGCTCAGAGTAACATCAAACGGGCAGACGCGAAGTTAATAAGTCTTGCAAACGCCTCTTCTAAACGTCAACTAGAATCTATGAGATGGAACGGCTCTCTGACAGATAAATTAACCAACTTGCGAAACAAAATAGCCGAAGCGAGAAATACAGCAGATGGTATCCGCATTTCTCTGAAATCTGCAGAAGGTAAACGTTGTATTCGATCTTACGTATTGGAGAGTCTTCAACCTTCTACTTCGAATAGTATCAAAATAGTTTTAACGGTGTGCAAGAACCGTCAGGATGGTACTATTTTTTATCTCCCAAGTAGCATAAATGAAGATTTTTTGGCAATTGACATGGTTAATCGTAAAATTCGGTTCCTATGGAACGTCGGTGGTGGTACCGGGATAGTAACACACCCAGAAGTTCTAGAAAGTGGTTCAGCTTCAGAAGAATCAAGTTGGTATTACATTGAAGCAACTCGAAATTACAATTTAGGAACTTTGAGCGTTCGTAAGCAAATATCAACCAGCGGCAAGTTCTTGCCTGTAACAAATAAAACAAATCCAGAATACGGCCGGTTTGATGTCGGTCAGTTGGACCGAATTTGGTTAGGTGGGGTACCGGATTATCCTGACATTCAGCGCCAGGCAGTGGAGTTAGTAGGAACTAATGGTTTAGCTGGATGTGTCCATCAGGTGATTTTGGATGAACGACAAATTGGTCTTCACAATTTTATTAGCACGTCACCGAACAATGCTTGTGAACCATGTATCAAAGGTCCAGAAAGTGCTAGGGATGATCTGGCTTACCACTTTAATGGCAAAGGTTACGCGGTCAGAAATAGGCTCTACGCCGGACCTTATGACAAATACATTTTCGGAATTTCAGTTAACTTCCGAACATTCGATGAAAATGCTTTAATTTTCCTCGCAATGAATCAAGAAAGCGACGAACACATCATGCTTTTCCTAAGAGATGCTAAAGTGGTTCTACATATTAAATATGGAGGAAATATTACAACAGAGATGACTTCTAATGAAAGATATAACAATGGTCAGTGGACCAAAGTAGACGCATTTAGACAGTATTATTTGGCAAAGAACATTGAAAAATCAAGTTTGAGTGTTAATGGTGAGAATGATCGAAAAATAGGAGCACCTTCTCCACAGCCGAAAAAAGAAGATATTCCGAATTTGGCAACAGCTAAATATTATTTTGGTGGACTCCCTCCGAGTTTTAATAGTAGTATAATTGATTTGCCAGAGAGAATATCATTTTTAGGTTGCATGTCTAATATTATTATTATACAAGAAGGATATGATCCTATGGCAGAACAATATTACGGAGTTGAATCTTCATGTGGTAACAAGGTAACTTTCATACAAATGAAAATTATTTAAAATAAATTTTGAAATTAAAATATGGGTTATTATTGAATAATAAATTTCTTGAGCATGGAAAAAATTGATATTATTACTATTATTTCCGTCCAATGTTTCAGCCATTAAGAATCGTTGGATTTTACGGAGATGGTTATTTAGAACATGCTGCGTTTTCATTGAAGAAAATATCTTCGTCTCTTGGATTTTCTTTCCGTACTGTACAACAAAATGCAATATTCTTATTATCCACACTTAGAGGACAAGAGTTAAAATCTTTTGAAACTGCGAAAGGAGATCAACACTTATTGGTATGTATTATATGATTGTATTCATCTATATTTCTCTTTTTTACTTAATAATGTAAACGATAAATTGTTTTACACACACACGCGCGCGCAATTGTTAATTTTAATTCCTATATATGACTAACGTTTTTACTAATTAACCAAATTTTATAACATTTTTAGATGGATAATTATTATTCAGTAGTCCTAGTCAATGGACAAGTCCAAATACGTCTGAATGCAGGCAAAGGAGAGCTTATTTTACAATCAAATAACACTTATAATGATGGAAGATATCACAATGTGTTCATATCAAAAAAGCGAAAAGACGTTGAGTTGAGAATAGACGACACATTTCAAGCTAGTGGTAAACTGCCAACTGGTGCTGCTATCAAAGCATCAGGATCAAATGGAGGTCTATTTTTCGGTGGATTACCTGCGTTAATTAATGATACTTCTATGGTGTCAACTCGAATACCTTTGTATGGAGCTATCAAAGACGTATTTTTCGACGATCAGTACGTACATTTAATGACGGATTTCTAATTAAAAAATTGTAGATTATTCATTTGTTAATTAAAATACATTTTTATATTAAAGATTGGTGTCATTTGATAAAGCGACCACGTTTGAACATGCTCTAATTGGTCGGCCTGGGCCAAGTATGGGAAAAGATGTACCTAACCACCAGCCAGTATCTGCATCTTTATCTCGAAGTTTATCAACTCAGCCAGAAGGCTGCCAAAAAGTGCCATATTATTCTCTGGAACCAGGCGCGTTGAAATTTGGAGACAAACTTTATAGTCATACACAACTATATTTAAATTTTAAAAAATTCTGGGACAAAAAGTACACCATTGAATTTGATTTCAGAACTTATTATCCTAATGGATTATTATTTATTACACCGGTAAATATTTTATAATATTTTATTTTATTAGACTACTAATTGCTTCCTTTCAAAATTAAATTTGATATAAATAAAAATGTTCTTTTAGGGAATTAAACTGAAACACTATTTTACTGTTTCACTAAACAATGGCCAACTATCGCTCTTGATCAAAAGTAGGCAAAAGAAAGAAATAGTTATTAAAAGTGCCTTTAATGATGGCAACTGGCATCATGTTGTTATCAGCCATGTTGAAAAGATGCTCACACTATTGGTAGATTCACAGAAACCAAAGACTATTAAAATACCAAGAAAAATAGGTTTGACTTCGATGATGTATATTGGTGGATTGCCAGAAAGTGGCACGCCTTTGCCAGATCAAGTGGTTGTCAAGTTAGAAACTCTTAAAGGTTGCATTAAGGGTCTGAAAATTAACGGAAATATTTATGATATGGTAGGATCAACTAGTAGAGCTTATAATGTTGGACAATGCTTCCCTCATGTCGAAAGTGGAGCTTATTTCCAAGATGAAGCTTACGCTGTTTATGGTAAATATAATTAATAACTACTAACGATTTATTTTAAAAAATTTATGATATAAAATAACAAATATGTTTCAATATTACTTTATGTTATTTGTTTAAAATAATGTAAAAAAATAATTGAAATTTTTTCAATTTTTTACAAATATGGTTGTTTTATCTTTTTAGATTATAATTTTACGCTAGGACTTGGATTCGAATATGAGTTTGAGTTTAGAACATCTGAAACTACTGGGGTTTTAATGTCGACGACAAGTCCAAATGGGTCTCCTTCATTATCTGTGGAACTAAATAATGGAAAAATAGTAATGTCTAGTAACATTGGCGAAGGAGATCCAATTTTTATAGAACAAAGCTTTGCAAGTCCTTATTCCATCTGTGATAACCGCTGGCACCGAGTGCAGGTGACATATGATGACGAAGGACTCGCGTTAAAAGTAGATGACTTGGAACAAAGATATAAGTTACCTGTCATCGACAGTCAACAATATCCTTCATCTTTTACTAGTCCATTGTATATTGGTGGAATACCAAGTATGTAGATAAATGTATAATAATTGAATTATTCTTTATAGATTTCGTTAAATTAAATAATTTACTTCTTTTTTAGCGTCTGCGCCTATAGGAACTTTGATGAGTCGGGATCATTTTAACGGTTGCATGCGAAATGTTGCAATCGAAAAAATGAAAAGAGACTGGACGAGCATGGTAGACTTACATAATATTCATTTGAGTTCCTGTCCAATTCAATAATCAATTCATAATTATAATTTAATCCAAAGACTGCGATGATAAAGGCTAAATCTAATACAAAAAACTCTGCGATAAATGATTAAATGAAGAGCTTTTGAGACAAGTTAATGAAATGTACATTAAAAAATAATGTACTATGATTTTGTAAAGCGGACTTTTAGCAGTATGTATAAGTACCTGAATTAATGAACTTATTAAGTTTATGCAAATTTTATTGATTGTGTAAATATATATATGTATATTCAAATTGTTTTCAGTTCAACCTTTTATAAGCATAATTTTTTTAACATTCAGTTTTTATAATGTATTAAAAAAGCGCTTTTTTTAGTCATTTATCAACTAGAAATTTTTATCTAATATTATCTTATAAATGTTAAGTGACAAAAACATGTTTCTAGTGTGCACATCAATGATTCTTGAAATGCAATAATAATTTGAAATGTTTTTTAATAAAATTTTGAAGATGTTTTTGTAACATATACATGGTAATTACTATCTTATCTGATTGAGAGAAAACTAAACGTTTTTGCACTCTTAAGTAGTGTTAGAAAATTACAGCCTGTATGCTATAAAGATTCATTTACGTATCTTAAATCGAGTCGTCAAAGAAGAAATGATTTTGCCTTTACTACAAAAAGTATAATACAAATCATAGATGGTATAACATTTCAAAGTCACGTACAATCATTATTATACCAATCTTGATCTGTAACATATTTTTATGAGACCCAAAATATATTTTTTAGTTTTTTAAATTTAAAAATTGAAAAAAGTTTTTTTTAATACATATTTAAGAAATTGTTTTT
>JABFQD010005748.1:0-10413 GCA_022817045.1 Psix sp. ZL-2020
AATAATCAAAATTCTTTATGGAAATATTTTACAGAAGTTTCTAAGAGAAATTTCTTAACAACATTTTGATCGAGAAATACTGAAGAAAGGTTATTCTACACTGAATCAATATTTAGTCATGAATGTTATTTGAACATCAAATTAAAGTTGATTCAACTTTAATTGTTGAATATTGATAGGTTATTTCACCATTCTTTCAATTATGATTGTTTTCAACCATTTGCATAAAGGTTCATTTCTTTAGCATTGTATTGATTCGTTTATAAAATACTGAAAAATTGTTTTAACTACTATTTACATGAAAACTAAAGAGTAAATATTATCTTAGATAATAAACACATTTTAAGAATAAAGAAAGATACATTCGATTAAGTGATCATATTTTATTTTAATAAGACGGACAGATTTATTTTCATTTTTTCACAAAATATAAATGCTGTAAAAAAAACTATATATATAAATCCAATTAGTCGATATTTTGTGGTATTATTAAACCACAGTATCTGTAGTGATTTTTTAGTCGTGATAATAAAAATCAAAGTTTATTTTTTTTCTCTTCGAAATTAAATTTGAAAAAGAAATATTTTAATCATGAATTTCACATGATATTTACAATTGTAAATAAAACGTTATAATTGTGTCAAAGTTCTACTCAATTATATTAATTTTCAGCATGAAAATGGACTACAAATTTGAAAATAATTGCATTGGTTTCATTATTTCAATTATTCATTATATCAATCAGAAAAGTATTTTAAAAGTATTTATTGAAAAAAATAATTATTTAGAGCAAAACTGTTACTTAATTTAGTAAATATCTTAAGGATATTTTATTTTCATTAAAACTTGAAAAAGAAACGTATAATAATCGTTTTGATAAAAATTTACAAATTTCTGTCGAACAAAAAGCTACTTTCTGTGTAACGTAACGTTCTAAATAACGAGTTCAATCGAGTGACCGAACAAGTATGTATCGCCTCTATCGGTACTATTTACTTTGTCGACATTAGTTAGATCAAAAGATAAAGCCGGCGCGTCATGCCCCTGATGTTTATCAACCCTTCGAACACTAACTTTTTCCTTTTTCACAAATTACGATTGTATTCGTCATTTAGTATGAGGAAAACTTGAAATAATGATCATTTGAACCAAAAAGTTTGTTTTATGTAGGTAAAAATCAATATGAATTGGTTGTTTATGTAATGAAAGCTGAAAAATTAACATTTTATAGTCATTAAAATTTAGAGATGAGGAAATTAAATTTTTAACGATCTAACTTTTGTTAAGTCAATAATGAAACATAATAATGAATATAATAATGAATATAAAAAATATTGAAAACGCTTAACTGCATTTACATCTTAAATTTGAATTTCCCGCTACTTCACAACCTGAACGAGATTCGATTCGCCCACTATCAGAATCTCGAAAACAATCGAGTCCTTGTAAATGGCTGAACATGTTAAAATGTGTTGTCTTAAAATTCAATAATAAACACTATTTCGCATTATTTCGAACACAGTTTTCCAACAATCATATTTGCAATAGACAAGTCAAATAATATGTTATCGATTGACCGAAATGAGGTTCTTCAGGAAGAGGTGAGTATAGTGCTTCGATGTTGTCAGTGCATTTTGCGCATTTCTAAAGAATATTTAGGTTATGCGTCAAAATAAAATATTTTTTGTTTTTTACATTAAATATTGAAAGACATTATTAATAAGTATATTTTTCCTATGTAGGATGAAATTGATACTTATGATTACCAAGAATGTCCGATCCCTTTACTGACAACACTAGAAAACGCTCAAGAATGGACATATACAATGCGAAGAAACATGCAGGCAAGTATTTAATTCGCATTCTTGTGTTTACAGTTTTTGTTATGAAGTTATTATTTATGAAATGTTTATTATTAAATATATTAAAACAAACCATTTGATAAAAAGTAAATATTTTTTTTTAATTATTTTTATTTGGATTTTAATTAATTTATTATAAGTAAAATATAAAACATTGATTATATTTCATGGTACAATAATATTTATAGAAATGAATTTATTCTTAATTTTGTTTCACTCAGATTATTTACTATAGAACTATAACTATTTTATATGTTTTTTCAATTTGCATAGTTCAATAAAAATCGTTTATTGTAAATGATTTTTAAAAAAGATGATTTTCCTATATTACATAATATTTGGAATTTAAATATATAACTAAAAATCAATGTTAGAACTATATAATTTTAAGTAATCTACTTAGAAACATTTTATATTAACCTTTTAACGTTCTATTTTTCATAATAATCTCATTATTATATAATCAGAAAAAGCAATTTTAATTTATCACTGTAATATGATGTTCAAATATGTTGATTGCTGTAAATTTATTTTTATTGGTTTTACTGAATTTATCAATATTTGCTTTTTTGCAAATTTTAATATTTGATATGAAACATTTTTGCAAATTAACCAAATGTATTTATTTAAAAGGAAGTTATTCCTGGATTATACCTTGGTCCCTACAGTGCAGCGACTAAATCAAACTATCAAACCTTAGTGGATAATTCAATTACGCACATTGTTTGTGTACGTCAAGACATTGAATCATATTTTATAAAACCAAATTTCCCGGACAAATTCAAGTGAGTTGCAACGACCACTTGATTACTATAAAAATACACAGTAAATCTATTGAACATACTTTTATTATTATTACTGTTATTATAATTATTATATGTATGGTTGTAGATATATGACATTGAATATTGCTGATTCGGCGACAGAAAATATAATCCAACACTTTTCTGCCGTAAAATCCTTCATAGATGAAGGTCTAAGGGTTGGAAGAGTACTGGTTCATGGGAATGCAGGCATTTCAAGATCAGCAGCTCTTGTACTGGCTTATGTAATGGAAAAATATGGATTATCACAAAGGTAATATTGAAGTTGATTAACACAATTATTTTTTGTTATAAAAATAATTTCTTTAATTATCATATAAAATAGTATTTTTTTAAGTGACTTGTAATTAATATCATTAATAAAGTTAATCCAAAATATAAAATTGAATAAAGTCAATTATAAAATAATTATCATTCAAACAATTTGATACTTTCTTGTAGCTGAAAATAACGATTTTAATATTTTAAGACTGAGTTTGACAAGTGCATTTAGGGATTAGACTTTAAAGTAGTTGCTGTCAACTCTCTATGATCTATCTTCTGAGAGTCTATGATATTAATTTACATAATTTCTAATAAAACAGTTATTAACCTACTTTACTTTTGTACGTGAAATAATCTTTGAGTAGGTTTTTTTTAAATTCACTTTATATTTGTATTTTGCCAATAATAAATGAACAAAAATTGTTATATTTTGAAAAAAATTGAAATGACCTATAGTAACTGAAAAATTAATAAAATAGGATTTAATTTTCATTAATTAACCCACTATTCAAGTTTGAAAATAATAATTTATTTTAAATCATGTTTATTTAAAATCTAATAATGTAATAGAGAGATTAGTACTTTAAGTATTAAAATTTTAGGTGATTAAAAAAAGTAATTAAAAGAATCATAGAAAAGATAATTTCTTAATAAATTGTCTATAAATCCTATAAGCGTTTTTTTTTCAGTTAGAGTGTTATGCAATTCTAAAAAATAATAAAACATTGATTAGTATTAACAAACCTAAATTTTTATTAAATAATCCGTCACCTATTTTTAAATAGAAAGTTTCGTGAATAAATATACAAAGGAGTAACGTTACTGTTGCTATAACCTTAACCGTCTATGTGATAAGAAGGAAAGCTCAAAAAGAGAATGACTAACTTATTGATACTAATATTTGTTTTATTTATTATTATTATTATTATTGTTGTTGTTGTTGTTGTTGTTGTTGTTATTATAATTATTATTATTATTGTTATTGTTATGCATTAGAATGAATGATAAAATTATTGATATCTGAAAACGACAAAATTTTTAATTTTTGCTTCAATTTCTAGGTCGGTATCAGTTACCGACCCATGTGATGGTATTCAAAGTGCAGGTCGGTATAAGATACTGACTTTATTTAAATGCTGATTTTTTTAAATCAGTTCCATATAAAATTTAAAAAACGAATTATTCAACGAAATAAAGTTTAAAAATATAACTTTTGTTTGTTGGAAATAGGAGAGAAATTTATGTATTACATTGTTGCATTTACTTTATAACTATAGAAAATATTTGCTTATGCTTGAAAAAATCGATTGGAACCTATTTGAACTTTTTGAACTTATGAACCGTTTATCAAAAAACCTAGTGTATTTATGACTAAATTCAGAACTTCAATGAAGAAAAAAGCAGTTCAATTAGTCAACAAAGAGATAAAAAGTATGATGAAAATATAACTTATATGTCAAGTATTATCAACAGCCATTTCTTTAATTGTGGCTCTGCACATTGGACACTCAATCAATTGCTTTGAACATGTTAAACAAAAACCTCTGAAAAAGAAACAAATACTTTTAATTATTTAACCCATCGTCAAGTGTTAAAAGTAATTAAATAAAGTTATTTACCTATGATTACAAGGAAGTAACCTCACAGAAGCTTTTTGATCAAAGCATAAAGTGCAGGAATCTTCTTGAACACTTAGTTTTCGTAACTGATCTAAATAAATGTGTCGTGGAAGCACAATTTTATCCTCAGGATTTAAAGTTGCGCAATTATTAAACGTTTGATACTCCCTATCAGTTGGTGGGTATTTAAAAGGGACGTTTCCAAAATTAAAGACACACTGCTGGAATGACATAAAACTTGCTGCAGCAAAAAAGCCAGTCCTAAAAAATAAAATACACGATACAAAATTAAAAATTATTTTATTCATTATAAAGTTGAAACGATTTTGTTATTCTAACTTACCTAACATTTTTGAACACTTCTACACATGGTTTTAAAGCTATACCGTTAATATAAAAAACAATTTCCAATTTATTCAAATCTAATAAACATCCTAACACATCTCCTGCTTTCCAACATGGATGACCATAGTATTTTTCACTCTTAGCATTATACCAAAACATTCGTCTACAACCATCATAAGCTAAAGAATACATATCATCTCCGATCCCGTAACCCTCCTGAAAAATTAAAATATTATAAATTTTAATAAGTTTGGAATAAATCTATTTGTTCTTAAATGTTCAAAATTTATCTATTTCTTACGTGATTCAAAAAATTGCTATCCTTTGTTGCCCAACCTATTTGCATTACACCGTTTGTTATTAACAGGGTTTCATAATACCATACACCACAGTGCACTTGAAATGTACATCTAACACTTTCAAAGGAGTATGCATCACATCTTGCCTATAAAAAATGGGTTGTGTTATTTTTGTTAATTTGTTTTTTATATGTAATATAATAAGTTAAAAAAATAACCAAATAGAATATTTACCTCCAATCCATTAGGGGAAATCTTCAGGTACTCACTCACGTCTTTTGTATTTAACATCACATTTATATCAGTCATGTCTACTGTATCGTACGAATACTGCCGATCCTCTATTAAAACTGTAAAAAAAGTTTCAATTATCATATTATCATTTAATATCAGTTGTTCTTTGTTATTAAACAGTTTAAGTACATTAAAAAAGATAAGAACACAATTTTTAACAAATGTTTGCAAATAAATTATAGGAATAACTTGCTATTTATTAGATATGCGATACTATCGTAAAATATATACATTACAAAATGATTTTGTCTGATTATCTTATCTTAATAGACTAAATTCCGGTTTTTAAGAACAAACATAACTTTTATAACGAAAATTAGATTTTTAGTGATAATAATATGTTATCTAATAACAATGTCTTAAATTGTTATAATATTTGCTTAATCAATTAAAATAATACAATAACTTGAAAAACATTTTTACAAAGAGAAAAATCTTGTTTGTTTAAATTCCAAGTTTTAATTAAATACACAAAGGTGCTATTTCATAGTTGTGCACAATATATAAAAATAAAATGTATTTTCATAAAATATAAGAATGCATTATCAATCTTTTTAACTTTTATTAAACTTGTCTGTGATAATAGTTAATGATTTTGTTTTACTTTTAAAACATACTTTCAAAATTAATTAATTTCAAGATGATAGCTTTTGTACAAAAATGAATTTCAGAATGAAAAATTATTATACTTACATAAATTGTCTAAACACCATTGAGCACAGAAACCAACTTGACGTTTCATATAATTTGTTTCATTAACCCACTTTTCTAATTCTAACAAAGGATTTGGATTTTCCACATCTAGTCTCTTTTTAATGGTTACTTTATTTTCACCTACAATCAATCAAAATAATTTAAATAACATTATTAAATCTATTATTCTCTACAAATTAATAGCTAATAGAATTCAAATTAAATTGCTTACTCGTTTGCGCGAATTTTTCTAAAGCAATCAAAGAAAATAACATAACACATGGATCCACATCCTTGTTCTGAAAATAAATTTACATAATCATAAATACTTGAATAATAAAAAATATGTACATCTATTGAATTAGACTTACGAGATTAGATATTAGGTGATTTAAGGTGGCTTCAGATAGTATCGTTATAGTACTGGGTCCTGCTAATCTTTCTGCAATACACCCAAGTACCACACAAATATTTCGTTGCTGATTGATTTGCGTCTTCGCTGATTTATGCGATAAATGAAACATTTTCGACAATTTAATTAATGAATCCTGTAAACAATTAAAGTAAATTTGGATTAATGTTAAATTGATTATATACCTCTTAAGGCTATAATTATACATTAGAAACATACCTTTGATGGTAAAGGACAATCATCCAGCAATAGCGTTATAACAGATGGTCCCAATGGATTATTTATTGGTACGACATTTACCATCGAACTGACAACTTGTATCCAGCCATCTTCTCTGTCTGCGATATTGTGCAATTTAACCATAGCTGGCGGTGGTTCTTGTTCACTAATAATAAATAATAATTCAAAATATAATGAACGTTCAAAAAAACATATATAAAATTAAATAAAATATCTAATTTGTTATTAAAATAAAGTGAACCACTAAATTTAATGAAATAAAAATGTGTTGCTTTCTGTTATCAAAAGAGATCACAATGTATAAAAGTACACATAAACATACTTATCAACTAGGGATCCTATCACTTCCAATGTTTCGAGAATAAGTTTTTCAATATGTTTAGTTGATGATTTTGAACTGACTCGTACGTTGTCATTTGAAGCAAGTGAATTCAACGTATCATGTAACTCTGTTCTCTCTGAATCTACATTTCGTTCATTGTATGGCTCGATTTCCTCAGCGCATTCGTTGCACAAACAATTGCCCATTCCAACTAGTATAACAATTAACACCTCAGTCAGCGAAAAATATTTATTATCTAAATAAGCATTCGCGTGAAAACACTCCACTCCTGAAAAAAAATTGATTATTCTTATACGAATATTTATTCATATAATCCATCATTCTTAGAATAAATTTCATATGATCAGTTATTATATTAATTATTTTCATTATTATCCATATTATTATTATGATCATGATTGTTTGAAATATTACTATTAATATTATTAAAATTGTTATTATTGTTGATATTGTTGTTTCGACTACAAGGTCGAAAATAAATTGATAGTAATTGACTAATGAGAATAATGGAAAGAAAAATAAGAAAAAAAATGAAACCATTAATAAGCTTTGCTCTTAAATGGTGTTATGAGAATTTAACTATATGAATTTTACTCACACATTTGATTTGATTATTCTTAGAAAATACATGTAACCAAGAAATGATTGTTTATATTATGTCAGCTGTGAATCATTGAAAAATGCTATAGTCGAGGAAAATACTGTCGCGGTGTTCACTTCAGCACTGCGCTAACGTCAAAATGATCAACTTTCATGATTGTTGGTTATTCGGTGGCATGGTAGTTTTATTATTGTTATCTCTGACTACACTTTTTTCAGGAAATACCGAATCGAACTGATAATGGATGAGATTAAGCAGTCGTGACTATGAAATGGAGCACTTGGATAGTTGGTGATGTTAGCTCAACATTCGGGATGTTGAGGTTATGTCGCGCAGGCTTGAAGGCGCTCAAATTGGATTTACGAAAAATTATGTGCTTACGCGACAAATAATTCTTGCTGCGATAGTTGCCAATCAACTGAAATTATGCTACTTGTGAACCACACGTTCGATAATTGGCTACCTTATGAACTTGTACAGTTATTCTGGCGCTACAATAAAAGAAAAAGAAAACAAAATCTATGATGACAGATATCAACAGCTCATATTCATTGATAAGATTCATATAAAATTTCACTTATCAAATAAACGCTGCGTTTTTTCTTATTAAATGAGTAAACTTGAAATATGTTATGCGTAATGAGTAATTGCAGATCGCGTAATTTTATAAGACATTAACAAAAAGCTTTGCCATTTCTTCTCATTTTTTGATAACTTGTAAATTCCATTTAAAAAGAATTTATTTCGACACGCATCAATAACTAACAAATAAAATATGTTTTCATTTGTATATTATATTATTTATTCATGTTAAATATTATAAATCGAAATACATTTTGTCATGAAAAGAAAATTAATGTGACTATATATTTGTAAAACACAACAAAAGTCTCTGTGTTGATGGATAAGATTTTCATACCAGAGATTTCATACCTAGCGCTTTTTTGCGAGATATCGAAAAAGATTGAAAGATCGATTAGCGGAATGATCGAAATGATCGAATTGAGAGGGTGCAAGTTCAGTACGTCGGTGCGGACGGTGTTGGCGCGGTGAAGCTCGGTCGGTCGGTCGGTCGGTCGGAGCTGTCGGAGTATCCTATTGGAGCGTAATCTCATAGGGACACGCGCGTTTACGAAGAGTCGCGACGTTGAACGAACGTTCGTTCACAATTGTCTTTGGGATTGAACGTTCGGTGCAAAGTTCGGCCGTCGTTACGCCTTAAAAGCGAGGCTTTGAAGAACATTATCGCAATCATAATTCCATTGACGGCGTAATCACATGGGGTCGACAGGCAGTGTCAACGATCAATAACAATACCAAAATGAATTGACGAATCGCATTCGCAATTATTTTATATTAGTCATGGTATCCGGCGATTCGGACAGGCTTCTGCCTGAGCCGGAAAATTACGCTAAGAACTTCTATGATTTGTTCAAAAACGTCATAGAAGCACAGAGGTACGGTATTTTATAACCTCTAATGTACTTTGTTTACTTGCAGCTTGCCACCTCGAATTTTCGAGCGCTGCTCATTACGGATTAAACAATTCGCTTGAATTGTTTGTTCTTGCGTTAAGACTATGCGTTTTTATACTGCAATGTTGTTTTCTTTGTGTGTCAAACAATTAGATCATTATTTGTATATACCAAGTATTAAGTTTATGTTGTGTTGATTTGTTGTATTGTTATGTTGTTGCATTCGAGTTGTTAGATCAAGTATGCGTAACTAGTCAATTAGTTATTGTTTGATTTTAAGTATTTTATTGTACACTGTATATTAAGGAATGTAATTTGAAAATGTACTAGTATCCCTATTATTTTGTATTCAACTTTATTTTTTGTTTTTGTTTGGTTGAATTTTATTCAAGAAAAGTTCATTGGCACCTTTTAAATTTCTGTATTCGTTTTTTTCTTCAAAAGACAATTTTTCGAATATAATCATAAATGATCATTGTTACAATATTTTTCTACAATATCAGACATATACGATTGTTCAATCATCTCTTGATAAAAGTGAATTAATGTATTAAATAAACTTGATTCGATGATATTTGATATCATTTTAAATTATTGTTAAAATGTGTAATATGAATATTCAGACATAAAAATAAATTCTAAGTAATACTATAGAAATATAAACTCTCGCTTAGAAAATTTATCTGCTTCATCGTACAATGACTGTGACCGGTATATCATTCACAAGAAGAAATCTCGGAACTTTTGTACTGTATTGAAACTCATGATTGAATTTTCATTCGTTTGAAAAATATATTTTTATTATATAATTCCAAGAAGCGGATTGTCATATTGTAACATTCATATTTATTCGCTTTCATTTTTTTTTCTTGCAGTTTAATTTAATTTGGCGGTAATAAATTATGTTTTCTTGGTACTTGTTACAAAATATTTTATTATGTTGTAATTTTAGGATTTATTTAGCAATAAAATAAACCAAGTCCATTCTTTAAGTCTTTTTCTTTTCTTACCCTTCTACTTTGACTTTTTATTATGTCTCGTTAAAACACCAATTACAAATATGATAACAGGTACCCTTGAACCTTATTACAAATAAGATTGCAGGACCTGAAATTTTGTTATAAACTAGTTGACTGATGAAA
>JABFQD010005749.1:0-10411 GCA_022817045.1 Psix sp. ZL-2020
TTAACCGAGACATGATTGACTGGTGCAATAACCACATACGAGTATGCTGTTTTATACAGAAAAACGAAGGCTATGTGGCGTAAGAGGTGCGCTTATCATTTTGGATTTGCCACTCTCATCTCTTTCGCACGCATTGTGTTTTTAAGCCTCTTTTGTTTACATATCGCCCCTATTATACGACGCGCAACTCTCATACAAATCAACCATTGTAATGATATTGATTATCGCCGACGACGAGCTTTACATGGTAATGCACAAGTTGCGTTACAGACCTCTTCTCGTTATGCAAATTTCTCTTTGCTCGACGCAATGCCACTATCGCTGACTAAAATTTGCCATATATTAACACTTTTTGACAGACATTTTTACTAGATTTAGAACATATTTCCGTAAACTCGAAGCAGGTGATAAATACTATTTTACTTCTTTTTACCGGTATTTTTCTCTGGTATTCATGCACAACCATTTGTTCTGTTAAGTGACACATTGTAAATAATATTAATTAGATTTTTTGAATGGAATCATAGAAAAGCGACAACACAAAATTACTTATTATTGCGAGTTCAACATATAATATCAGCATACTAAATATTACTATATGTTAACAATAGTTAAATGGGTGATGTTAATGTTTGAAAGTGAATCACTTTAATTAACATCATCAATATAAATTCTGTGAGAAACATGGTTTTATTCAATTTTTGTGCTGAATATATTTATAATGCATTTGCATTTAAGCTTTCACGAGATTCTCTACTCTCTTTTTCTCATTGATTTAATATTTTGAGATTTACATATTTTCACATACACGTAGCAAAATAGTAATCAAGATTTACGTTTACATTGAAACTATGGAAATATCTTTTTAACTTTATTTTATAGCTGGTAAATATGTTTGCCGAATACTTTCTTTCAAATCACAGAATGGTGTTTCATATAATTGTTTCAAATAAATTATAATACAATCAAAATGTTTTCACCTTGATAAACATATAGCAATATTTTTTTCATTATCATTTGTGCGACGTAAAATGAATTAAAGAATATAATATAACTCCATATTGAATAAACATGAAGTTCAAAATAGAATGACACATATGTCAAGGTGTTTTTGAGAATACCCTTTAGGCGATTATTCCAGAGGCATGTGAGTTGAATATCTTATGAAAAATTCAAAGAAACACAAAGTTTAAGCACATTTTTCCCGTTCTCGTTTCACCAGAATACAGTTTCCAGAAGCATAGTAAATTTTTGTTATGAATGTACGTGTGAGTGAATGTACATCCGTCGTCACTTATTTTTCATTTTATTTCCGAGTTGAGACCAAAAAGAAATATTTTTCTAGGCTTTAAAATATTGATTCAACATTAAATATATTGCAAAACTCAATTATTTTTGTGATTTTGGTCATGTATGTGAAATATTAAATTATAAAATACACATTATTTCTGGAATAATTAAAGTAATTTTGTTTTAAAGTGATTTTTTGAGAAATTCAACATTTCTTTTGAATATTATATTTTTTGTAACAGTTTCATCGAAACATTATAACGGTTTTTAGTGTGCTTTTAAATTCTTTTTTGTTAATGTACTCTCAGAACAATAAACTTTGTTGAATGTTCTTACTAAATAAATGGCATTTGAATCAAAAATAAATATCAGACTGACATGTATTTTTTAAAAGATGATTATGTTAGACATACATCTTATGTGATTTTTAATTCGTCTTATTACTTTTGGGTAGACTTGACGAAATCTTTCAAAATTTAGATTAGATTTTAATCGAACATCTTTGAATTATGTATACTTGTTCAAATAAAGTAATTTTTTTTAGATAAGAGTGAAAAATAATAAGACTAACGATTAAAATTTAAAAAAACGTGTTGAAAAAAAACAGTTTCAAAAAGGTAGACATACATTTTATGAAATATTTTCATTTTTCATTTATGTAATAATTTGTTAGAATTTCATCATTTAATAAAAAAATGTAAAACTAGACAATGAAACAAAAAATCGTCTATTTGACCTGGGATTAAATTTAAATGAAAAAATAATTCGATATTATTATCGTTATAATTATTTCAATTCAATTAGTATAACTGTATGTTAAATATAAATATAATTTAAATATTATACATATCGTAAATAAATTAATAAACTCTGTGTCATCAAAATATTTATTCAGAACAATTTATGAAAACAGATTTTGTATATAGGAAATAAAATTATTCGATACTGTATATTGGTTTAAGTGATACATAGTTGTTGTATTTTTAAATATTAAAGTATTGAAAATGATAATGAATATATATCATGAAACAATGCAAAATAGTAACAATTGGTGCATATAGTTATAAACTATTGGTTTTCGCCAAAACTGAAGTTGGTTGCAGTCTAGCTGACAAATACCGCGATATTTTCACTTCCAACTACCAACGAATATTGTCAAATATCCGGAATGATTTATTTGCATTTAAAGTCGATTAAAATCAATCATCAATGATTAAGATTTCATATTCGAAACGATAATTATCAACATAAACATTACATTTCACAGATGTATAATAAATTTTGATTATTTACTTTAAATAAAAGATATGTTAACGGTTGCTTTCAAGTGTAATACAAATATTTATAATGTTACAAAATAAACATCTTGACGTCCGTAAACACAAATAAATTTTAGAAATACGCACAAAAAATGTCCCGCGAGGAATAAAAAACCAAAGGCAGATATAAAGCAAGTGAATGGCAGCTAGGCTGGATGTTAATCGCGACCAGCCATTTGCCATATATATCTACCAGGGATCAACCATGCAAATACCGTTCTATATAGTTGACAAATGCCTAACTGATACTTGGCAATAATAGGGCAAAGCACTATCTCGAAATTTACATCCGGCCTAATTATCTTCTTTTTTTCACACGGGTTATAGAACATGTGAACATACACTGCAAGCTAAAAAAGCTACCTAGGCAAGGTCAAAATTTTGCCATTTTTCAAATGAAAACCTTTTGTAGGTTTTGTCAAAATCATTTTTTTAAATTGATGCTTGAAATCTTTTCTTTTTGAAATTCATAAAAAAATGTAAACAAAAATTGCCCTACTTAGTACAAAAAATTTGTAAAAAAAACTTATTGCCAACTTTGAACATGTTCGAGGGAAAAATCGTTCTTATAATCTACTATTTTTTAATGGATTATTAAAATTCATCATTTTGCCAACAAAATGAAATTTTCTTTTTCACTGAAAAATGGCCAATTAGAAATTGTATTGTATTTGCGTGCTTTTTTCAGTGCTATTCAGAAAAATCATATAGTCTTAGACAAGCACGAATTAAAATAGAGTCGAATAATCGTGGCATTTTAGTAGCGAAGTCTTAGTATTGCTTTAGCATGGTCAACATACGGATATGACATAACGTTCGTATAGCATTGGTAAGGCTGTGGCATGGTCATGGCGGGGCCATGGCATGGCAACAGGATGATCATAGAATTACTATTTTGAATATAAAGCTGTCAACATTGGCGTTACCCGATGTGTACCACGTGGAATTCGTTGGCCGGACTTTATACATCATTGGCCCCGATCTGCCAGTGCTATGCCGTTGCCAAGTCAACGTCCTGACAAAAATGTTCCAATGCCTTGCTATTGCTACAATACAAATTTGCTAATGTCACGCTAATGCTACTCCATTGCCATGTCATGGCCATGCCACTACCTTACCAATGTTCAAAGTTGGCAAAAATTTTGACCGAAAATTTTCTTTTTGTTTACAGGTTGTTCGCACTAAATAGTTGTAGCTTCATTTTTTATGCATTAAAAAATGCATTAAGATGTTGTTTTCATAGATTTCAAAAGAAGATCTACAAACAAGATTTAAAAACATGGCAGAATTTTGACTTTGGCTCGGTGGCTTTTTTACGTGCAGTGTATATATTGAGATAACAATTTTTTTGAAAAAAAGGTGTTTCGAATAAAAAGCAATGATTCAAATCATGAACTGTAACGTTGATTTTGTATAATAGCTTCAAACTAAAAGAAAAATGTTCTAATGTGAAAATTCTTAAACTAAACAGAAAGCGCCATTCCAAATTTCAAAATTTATGAATATGCTAGAGAACGCCGATAAACTATTAAGTTAATTATTAAAAACCAAATTTCGCGATTCATTGTCACATTAAAACCAAATAAATCATTCAAAGATAATAAAGCCAAATTGATACATGAATTTTTTACATTCAATTGCAGTATAAAAGTAATAATATATCTGGTATCTATGATTGTGTGTTACAGCATCATTCGCAATGAAAATGTGATATTATATAAGCAATTTGAGAGTATTAAGAATTAAAAGTAAACATTTTAATTTCACGGAAAGGCTAAATAAACGTAGAAGTTTCCTATATATTAAATTATTGCATTCAATGGCAATCTCATGAAAACTGAAGCAAATAGTTTTCCGTAATCCTTATCAATTTGGAAAAGCTATTAATAGTAAAATATTAGAATTTATGAGTAGTAACATAATTATTATAAACTAACAGATCTAGTAACTAAAACATTTCAAATGCTGTATTTATAATAATCTACGAAAACGGTCAATCGAAATTAAAAAAAAAAATTTCAAACGTTCTTTGTTTTTACTATATATCATCCAATGACAAAACTTCGCTTGGAACAGGGCTCGTTTATGCTGTAGTTCCAATCGCTGTTTTCTTTGTTCCCTATAAACTGTTAGAATAAATTAAGAACTCTAAAATTCATCAGGCAAGCTTAATAATTGTTTCATTACGATATTTTGAAGTGATTTACTTCTTCTTGAATGAATAAATTTTCGCAATCAGAAAAGACCGATTTGTCTACAGTTATTTACTCCTACGCTTCCCTCACAAAATTTGTTTTACAAATGCATGAAAAATCCGACGATTATGAAAGAAAAGCGACTGAAAAGTATGATTGGAATAATTACTGATCGACTAGTATAAGAACTCGCAGGCGAAGATAGAATTCTGATAAACCCAATGTAGAAAATTCTGTTTTATCATCTAGGGCCATGTTTAGAATCAACACTTTTTATATAATGGTTGGTTCATTAAATTATAACTGATGAACCTGACAAGCGTTGACAATCATATAAACCCCTTCACACAAATTGTGCATTATTATCCAAACGTTATTATCCGTCATTGTTTAAAATTTTTGAAAATTCAAATCTAATCAAACCCGTAGATTTATAAAAATCTTTAGATTTAGAATGCTAACATCTGACAACTCATTTGAATACAATTAACGAATAAAATCTTTTGATGCCCGTCCTAAAGTCGTATATCCAAAAGTGAATATTACTTTGCAGATATTTATTTAAATTTTATCAACGAATTGTTCAGCTGAACAATCATTCAATGCCTTCAACCAAGTTGAGAATTACTTACGATCATCGATGAGTTAAGTCAAATTATATAGCTTAACGATTATGAACATTGAAGCGGATCTTAAAAAAAGGTTTGGACTTTGACAAAGTGGTAAATTGAATGAGTCGGTTGAGGTATTTTTTAATAAAAAAATCGCCATATTCGTTTATATATAGGATTATTTGTGTGACAAACTTACGATTTATTATGTTTACGATTTATTATCTTTGTTATTTCAAAACTACAGAAACAAAATTTAAGGAGAGTGTAAAGTTTTAAGGACCCCACTGTTTCATCTAGTACGTTACGATCTCTTATCTTTCATTCAATGTCCTTCACAAAAATTTTCGTTAGCCCACAATTAAAAATGTCCGTAATTTTTGTACAATTAGTGCGATGATAAAAGCGTCAAGAACTGAAAACACTGAATTCAACAGTTTTATTTTAGCTAAACATTTTACTGTTTATAGCAAAAATTCATTATTTAACATTAGCCCATGTCTGCCTATAGTTTTCGCTTTTGTTTGCTCACATATATCATATGATCACTGACAATAAAAAAATTAAGATCCGAAATAGCTGTACATATAGATGGACTGAAATACAAATATTTAGATGGATTTTTTATGGCTGAAATATGTCTTTGAACTTTTTCTCAATAGAGGTATCGTTTTTATTATTAATAAATACACGTTGAAATTCGTTATCGAATTCGAACGTGTTTTCAAAAATTGAATCACGCAATCTCCTCTTCTAAACCCTTTTGAACGAATTTGCGTAAATATTGGTGTGAGAGTCATAAACAAATATCATTTTTTTTCAAAAATTCTTTTTGTGCCTCTGTGCAAAGAAAATTCACCATTATAATTCATTGATATTTTGATTGATATTTAAATATCATTAATTTTTAATTAAAATAAAAAAAAAACATTTTAATTAATATTTGAAAAAACTATAATTAAAACTTGTACTGCATTTTTACGTACATGTTTGTGTTATGATACAAAATTATCGTTGAAAAAAAGTCATAATGACCGAACTACCTTGTGAAAATATTTACGAAATTTCTATGGTAATGACATCATAAGATAATTGTAACATTGTTACACACTTTGTTTTGATTCGTTATGTAATTAAAGAGAATGACTTTGGCGTGGTTGTGAGAGAACTGTTGCGTAAGAATGACATGGGGATGATATAGGCAGATTATGTAGAGCGATTTGCCTTGACACATAGTAGTCATAGCTTAACTAAAAATTATCGTACAATAATTATTTTTATGTTTATAGTATATAATCTGTACCATGATATTCCTCAACACTGTTGCTTATCATAATAGAATAAATATGTAAATAAATAAATAATTAAAAGGTACAAACAATATCGTTTTCAATTGGCCGTAAATTTACCATTTACATAAATAATTAATTAGTAAATAATTTAATAACGTTAAGAACAATACAATTTTGTTTAAATAAATATTCAGGAATCCTCTAAAATATTTATAGATCATAAGGGTCAGTGTACTCCATGAACGCACGTAAAGTTGCGTCTAATATAGCATGTTGGCTTTTTGAAGCCTCTTCATATATTTTACTTGTATTTTTCTTTTCCGTTACAATAAAAAATGATTCTGAGAAAATGAATATATTTTAGTAACAAATGAATAATTTTTAGCGTTAACAATGTATTTTACAAAAAAAAATGAAATTCATAATAAAATAAAATATGTATTGAAACAACATTAACGCTTTTAACATTTTGTATGCATAAAATTATGTATACATGATTTCTATTCACATCATTATTTTCATCATTTTCGTCTGCATAGTAGAATACCCAATTTATCAATTGTTTTTCAGTTCATATGTCGCAATAGAACCCCACCACTGATTTTGTCACTGAATAAGAATGGCAATTTTGTTACCGTCGAATATTCTTATATTTTGTGAAACGATAATTTATTACTGACAAAAAAAATTCGCCAATCTTCTTTTCTTTTTAAAAACAATTTAGTACCAAGCATACGCTGTACACATTACATAGTTTATCATTATAGAAGTTATTAAATTAATTGTATCAAAATAATACGAGTTTCAGAATTAAACGCGTATAGTCAATAATAATATTTTCAGTGAAAAGATCGAGTTATACTCGAACACGACATTCGTTAGCGTATTACTAAAAGATGTTATTCTAGATGACTACTTTATCGATTGAGTCACTCGTTTTATCATGAATAAATCATGTATTGTTTTCTCATAATAATAAGATTTCAATCATGATATAGGCATAAATTTCAAATTCATCTGTCTGAAATTTAATTTGATACTCATAATTCACTATATTTTTTTAGTCGCATATTACTACGTCGAAAAACTATAGTATTCAAAAGTAAAAATAAAAAAATTTGAAAATTTTATTGATTTGGCAATAAACAACAGATCTCATTGTAACTATTAATGTCACTGATAGATAATTATAGTAAATTTGTATTTTATACAAAGTTCACATTCCTCTTAAAATTCTGCCACTCATCTAATTGCTGTGATAGACATTGTGGCTTATGATACAAATTGGTGTACCAAATTTCCGTTCCATTTGAAGGTTAAATATTGTTGTTATCGTACACAAATCATTCTAACTCATAGATAATTATTTTTTAAATCCAAAAATTTCTTTATCGCCATTAATCTTTTCAATGCTATGCATGTGATTTATGAATTGTCATGAAGTAATTCGGATGTGAGATTTACTTTTTGACAATTCTATAACGAAAAAATTTCAGGACGAAAAAACAGAACTGTAATGGTTTAGAAAAAGTCCACAAAGAATGAAATATGGCACGAAATTCATCAATTCTTATTATTTTGAAATATCTATGTATAATTGTGTGAGATTCACAATATTAATTTTCAAATATAGATTACATCAAGTAATATACATTTTTTTCTCTCAGTGTAAATAAAAAATATATTTTTTCATCAAATAGTTCTGAAGTATCTATTTACAAAAAACATGTATATATAATTGTTACTGATACTGTCATATTTAATCGTTATTTTATCATATTCAATTCGATCCTATAGGACTTAGTAAAAAAAATACAATTTATTTAAAACATAAGGTGTATAATTTGAAAATTGTAGGTGTTTCTTACAACTAATAAAATTGTAAGTTAAATCTGAAAATATTTAAGAGTGTTTTATATTTTTTATCAGAGAAACTTTGTAAAAGAAAAAAAACTTCCGTTTCAAGTGATAACAATATACGCTGTCCGCGGGTAACTTTTTCTTAATTTCGAGAGAAAAACATCACATATCACTTTTGCAGTTTATATTCTTTTTTTGAATAAAAGAATCAACGTGATAACTCCATTTCATGAAAACATTAAAAATTGTTTCTTTCAAGTAATAACAAGCATGTAAATTTTTATTTTATATCCCCATCACCACAATGCGTTTCTCTATACATATAGATTATTATATTCTCAGTAGTGACAAGTCTTGTCTCTTTAAAGAGTGTTAAGCTCATTTAGCTTATGAGATAAATTTGCTACACAATTCAACAAACATAATTGAGTGCGAATTATTTGCACCTGCAGTGACAAAATCCACTTAATAACCAACGAAAAAAAAGACAGAGAATTTTAAAACAGAAAATAAATCTTACTCGCGAGTTCAGGAAATAGGATGTAAGATATAAGATGAGTTCACGCAGCGAATAGGGCGCAACAGTTGCGTTGGTGGATGCGCGTTTGATGAGGCAGTAGGTAGCACAAAGTGGAGAAGCGGGGACCAAGGTTTGGAAGGGTTGAATGCGCTTCAGTACCATTCTCGGCGTCGCGACGCGATCCAGCAAGCGTATCGTTGTTTCCATAATAACAAATGAAGGCTATTAATTTATCAAATGTCGACCGGCAATCACCGATTTTTCGGCATTTCGAATACCTCTTTCAATTCTAAGTTTCGGACAAAGAGCTTCGATCATTAAAATATTTTGATTTGTATTATGTGTAATTTTCCCTGTTTAACTAATGCATCGGCTTAAAGTGTTTTTTCAACTCGTCAGGTAATTTTGTACTACGAGCATTCACCGCGCAGAAACGCAATTACCAGTGCAATTACAGCCGTGATAATAGTGCGATGTCGTTGATAAGATGTCAGACTTGAGTCTCTCTTCCATTGTAGTCGAAGTAGTCGTGTCGGAACTTTTTCTCACTTGTTTCCATTTCGTTTGATGAATTCAATAGCAAACTAGACTAACAGCGGTTCATCGATCATTGTATATACATATTGCTTCAGAAATCATGTATAGTAAATGATGAACGCAAGTAGATTTATTCAATTTGTATCAATAAAATTGCATTAAATTAATATTCTTCAAAATTTAATAGTTTCTTCTTATGACTTAGGTCAATTCGAATTTCTCATTTTGAAAATTCCAATCGGTTTCGACTAGGTATTTAGATATTCGATGTGTTCAAATGAACTTTCAGATTGATTGAGTCTGATATTGGGATTTATAGAACTATACCTATACAATTGCTATTGCGTGCAGTAGAAGTCGTTACAAATAAATTCGTAACTGAGTGAAGTTACGAATCAAGAATAGCGAAACTTCATGATAAATATTTGCGTATCAATTACATTATTTCAATCTTCAGAAAATCTAAATGTTTAAGAATTCAAATTTCGATTGGTTAAATAGTTTCAGACTCTAGAATTGCTCTAACTCAATACAAGACACACTACAGCATAAAAGATTTCAATTAGTCATACTCTCATAGTAAATGTTGAATGTTTCAATTTTCTCGCCTTTTTTTACTCCGTATGTTCTTCCACATTTTATTACATAAAAAATAAAAAGTTGAAAAAATACATTTCATTGCGAGATAAAAAGTAAATAATGTCAATTCCTAGTATTAATAAAATTTAGTGTATCTTATATTAATTGTGCTGTAAATGAATAACTGTAATAATTAATAAACTAGGAC
>JABFQD010005750.1:0-10410 GCA_022817045.1 Psix sp. ZL-2020
AATTTGGCGTTTCCACATAACATCTCTTAAAGCATTAAACAATTTATCGGCACTAGCATCGGTCGCGTCAATATTAATTAACTCCACCAATTCCGTTCGAATATCCAAAGTCTGTGGATCAATATAATGAACAAGAAAAGTCATCCATTTTTCATTCGTTATATCCGTTATATTCGTTATATTATATGTATCTTCGATACATTCAAAATTTTTAGTATGGCATAAGTATTAAGTAGTACTAAGTAAATAAATACTGTTGATGGGTGTTATTTTAGAATATCAGAAAAATAGATGTAAATTCTTCTTCAATAATAATTTGAAATTCAGAGGAAATGTTTGTATAACTATAAATGCCCCTAGTAGAATGAAATATCCTTGAAATATCAAATAGAAATCATTTTTTGATATCGCAATATCCGTAAGATGTTCTAAGATCGTCCAAGATGTTATTGGGATATAAATGGTACATATAAATGTCTTCTATTTAATATATCTTTCTAACATCTGTTTGTAATTTACCTGTAGCACCCTACGTATATTGCATTAACATCATGTTGTGATTATTGTGTAATATTCTACGTATACATGCTATAATACCACTTTATAATGTCTTTATAGTTATCTACGTATATACCAGTAATATCATATAATGATAACCGTAAAATATCTTGTATATATTTAAGGTTTTTACTTTTTGATATTCCTATAATAAAATGAGAATATTTATATTTAATAATAACAAAAAATTCCGTATTTTAAACTGAATTATTAAGTATTAATGCGATAATATACGAAATATCATTAGTAAAGGTGGCGAAAATTATTGGCAAAATTTTAATAGAGTCATTTATTCACAATAATAATTTCAGGGCGCAAATCTTAACGAAACTAAACTTTAGTTTTAGTATCGAATTTTAAATTGTACCGTTCATTTAATTTAGTTTTGACGCGGATGAAAACGAAAACTGAATAATCTTTTCGTTATGATTGGCATCAAAACTAAAACTTAACAACCTTTTCGTTACATTCTGCATCGAAATAAAACTTTTCTAAGAGTTTAGTTTCGATGCAAATCGCAAGTTAAAAATTTGTAATGTTTTCGTTTCAAGATGCATCGAAACTGTAAGTCACATGTTGCGTTATGATTAATATTGAAACTATAGTTGAACAATTTTTTTGATAGAATTTTCACATGAAATATGAAATTCAATGAAATTTGTTCTTCGATATCGATCGCAAACAAAAATTATTATATACTTTATTAATATTAACAATTCATATATTATCTATGTAATACAAGTAACATTTATAAATGCTTAAAATTGTTTTTTTTACAATATTAACCCAAACGGTTTTATGTTAATAAAAATAAGTAATTTATTAACTTACATCATTTTTAAATATCAAACTAAGTGTTTAATTTAAATTTATACATGTATTAAAATATTATTTTTTGTTAATTTAAATAGATTTACGATCATTAAAAATTATAAATTAATAAAAAGTGAATAAAATATATCATGATTATTATTAAATTAATATTATATTAACAATATAAAAAAATATATTTTTTAATTAACAATGTTTTCTATTATTTAAGATTTTTTTAGTACTAGTGTATATTTTTATTATTATATCAAAATATGTATTTAATACATTGGAACGAAAGTCGCTATTTTTTACAATTTTATTCTTTCATTAGAATTAAATTGTTCAATAAATTTTGTTTGGTTTCTGCATCGAAACATTAAGTTCCGTATACGTATCGTTTCGTTTCCATATTAAAACTAAACATATTTTTACCGGCTATTTCGGTCCTGCAGGGAAACTAAATATACTTTTAGCCGACGTTTCGTTCTTGCATTAAAACCCAAGTGTTTTATTCTTACACTTTCGTTACTACATCGAAACTATAAGTATTTTTATTATTTTGTTTCTTTTTTTTAGTTTCGGTTTGCGTCCTCAAATAATTTACAGTTTATTCTCATTGAGGATTGGTAAAACAACGAACTTATTTTTTATACGGTATTCTAACTAATTTCGTTTGGATACTTGTCATTGGCCACACGTCTTCAACATATGCATCGGATATTATATAAACATTTAATTTTGAAGATTCACGAGGAATAGAATATACATTTTATTAGAAATATTTTATTTCCCGTAAATAATCATACACGAAGAAAAATGTGTGGTAAAATCTGTATAGGACTAGCGGTTCAATAATCGTACAGTAAAATTTGTATGATAATTGATTTGCTTTGTCCTACGAATCGCTTAGTTGAAAATAAAAAATTGGCTGTAAAGTTTAATACGAAAAATTCCATATTTATTGACTACATATTGACAACCGTTTTAGCTACTTTCTAGCTCTATTAGTTTATTCAAAAAACGCTCGAGACCTCCGTCCCTTTGATATCCGTATAAAATTAGTGAGAGTATGCGTGTAGTGTCAAATTCTTTTTACGCGCCGTGTCAAAGTTTAACATTTTTCGTTTATTAGTTCATAATTAGAATATTTTTGATGCACTTTTAATTAATACTTTGTAGCAAATAATAATATAAAATTATTTATTTATTATTAAGAAATTTAATTATTTAATTTTTAATGAAAAGAACGATATGCAACTGATCTGGAAACAATGAAATTTTTGATTTTCTGCTAGTATCCAAGTTTTAACCATTAAAGTTTTTAAATTAAATAACCTGAAATTAAAACATCATATTCAATAAAATAGATTTTGATTGTTCCAAATTGTATTTTTATTGAGCTGGAAAATATATGTAGCAATATATATACAGGGTGATTTTTTTATCTTGACACAACTCAATATCTTGAAAACTAAGAATCGTATTAAAAAATGTTTTGAATAAAATTTGTTTGTTTCAAAGGGGCCTATTGGATAATACCAATCCCGACCTGTCACCTTCACCCCCTGAAGGTGGTGCAACTTGCGAATTTCAAATAGAAACCCCTATTTTTTATAGTGGATTCAGATTCTCCGCAAAAAAATACGAAGATTTTGTTTAAAACATTTTTTTTTTCACTAGATGGCGCTCTAATAAAATACAATTTATCGCATTTCTGATGAAGTTGCACCAGAGGGTTTGAAAACATGATGGTGTTTTTCAGAATCTTATCAATATTGATAAGAGTGAGTATCCCCCAACCTCTGATAGAGAGCAGGGGGGGGGGGGGACTTTTGTATAGTAGCTATCGAAGAAGAGATTTTGAAATTTCAAAAAATGAAAATACACTTCATTATTGTTACATACAAATATTTGTTTAAAAATTCCGAATTCAAGACCATCGCTATTGATTTGAGTCATAAAAATTGTACCGTTACGGAAAATTTGGCCAATTATTTCTACAAACTTTAACGTTTTGGCACGAGTATCGTTACTCATGTGAGATTGTAGTTTTTTTAAATTGGCTGTTGCATCTTTGATTACTATACGTCCTAAAATGTAATCTGTTGCCAAACATTGAACAAATTCCTTGCAGTAGCAATGGTGCAACTGATGCTTTACAACAATTGTATAGGGCAAATTAATATTTGACGTTGTGCTAAGAACAGCAGTTTTTAGTGATCGATTTTTTCTTTCAAACATCATCGTTGCAAAATGGATGAGAGGTCCGTTGAATCGCATACGTTTCGGGTAATGCAACTAAATATGCAGTTTTGGTTTTAGAGGACTGAATAACTCAATATATAATCTATTATGTTTTTAAATAAGTTCGTCAGCTATATAAATTTCTGTTACTCGTATTTTGGGAGATGTTATTAATTCAATTATTCGATGAATTGACAAGTATAATTTCCAATATTTGTTCTCAGCTGGAATAAGATCGCCAATCATTACACTTAAATGTCTCGCGAGACATAACATTTCCGCAGATTTTTCTATCTTACGTTTTCTACCATCTTTTTCCGAACATGAAATATAATGGTATCGGTTTGTTTGGCTTTTCGAGATCAAAGTGATTAAACGTTTCTATTCAATTATTAAGAAGTTCCAAAGAAAGAATTTTATCTTTAATTAGATTTTGTAAAATTTCTGTAATTGAATACATGGCAATACCGTTACAGAAGTAATGCATAAAATCAACAGATAAATTTTCAGTCATTTGTCTACAGTCATCATAACTGGCTGAACAAATTTTACATTGAAAAGTTGCTCTAAAGCCTTCTGAAAATTCGCAAATTGAGTTTAACACTAAATTATCGTCTAAAATAGCTACGCATTGAAAATATACTAATTTTACACCTTTCTCAGTTTTAATTTCAAGACCTTCTTTGGATAAAATATTCAATTTTTCAACGACAGGGCGAACAATTTTTTAATTCCCAAATTTCTTAAGATGTTTGGTATATAACATACGGTCGATATGAATATATTTTCGAGTTTAGTAGCAAGATGAGGAGACAAAAATGGAAGTGATATGTAAGTTCCCCCCAATTTTGTGTTCACCAGCATGGCTTCTAACTCGTTGCCAGCTTTCATGTCATCATAATATAGAAACAGTGGTAGAATAAACTTACTGGCACCTTTTAATATATACTTTTGAAACAACAGAGCTCCTTGCATAATATTTTTAATCGAAGTAGAATCATTCTGTAAGTATTCGACGTAAGTTATTACTTGATCCACAAGACCAGGTGTTTCTAGTACGGTTCGCAGTGTTCTTAACAAGGGTACGCGTACTGAAAACACCTTTTTTTGTACATTAAGGCCGGTATTTTCATTATCTTTATAAATCGTTTAAATTGTATATAAGAATAAGTGCTTTGGAAATGAATGTATCGAAGATACATATAATTCGATCAACACATTTTCGCGATATAAAGGGCATGTTATATAAAGAAAGTGTCAATCTTTAACTTTTTTCATTTAATAGCACCTTTGCATAATTTTTATCAACATTAAATGCTGGCGCTCTGGATGAACTCATATTGATAATATTAAAATTAAATGTTAAAAAAAAGTTATAACACGGTAACACCAATTGTCGAGTACAATAAAATAATAATTATCAAGTTCCGTAATCAGTTTCGTATATTACAATTTTTGTACTTTTGCAAATGTTCAATTACTGATAATGTTATATTAAATGGATTTCGAACTTTAAAATTATAAATTTGCTGCTCTCGCATTTGCCAAACGTGATTGCATATGACTGATTAGTCTATACACAATAATTTCATAAACTTGAAACACAGATCAACAGTGACTAAAGCAGATTGAACTTCGTATTTTAAGTCGCCAATCACAACAAAGGAAGCTCTAATTTCTTTTAAAGTAGGTTCGACTATAACAACATACGGTTTCAGCAAAAGCTTGTGCTCAGTGTGCAACTGAAGTAATTTCATCGTGGGCTTTATTTACTGTTTTTTGTACATTATCATCCACTTGAAAATAAAAATTATCGGTTTTGAACAATAATTTAACTGTAGTAATTATCATCAAAAGATTTTAAACGCAAACAAAATATTATAAATATATACTCACAATGTGGGCGATGAAACATTGTAAAACTTCAGTTTTCAATGGAGACCAGTTGGTCTTCGCTTTTGATCTTGAAGTCATCTTGACAACTCTTTTAAATAAAAAAAGGTAAAAGGATCAAGGATGTCGTTAATTTATGTTCTGAAATGAAAAATGAAATATTAACATTAATATATCTGTTTGAAAATGCAAATTTTAAGGAAACTGTTCGAAGAAAAATATAAATAAAAAGTATGTTTTTTTTTGTTTGATTAAGAAACATTAATTAGGAGTTTAAATCTTTTCGTGTCAAAAAAAGTTTTATTATACTTCAAAATTAATTTGTTTACTATCTTGGAAAAAGATGATAGGATATGTTTTATATTATTTTGAAATTAAAATCATTTCAATTACAAAATATTATAAAATATTAAAAAATATCAATGATACACGAAAGCTTGATTGAGTACTTTGACACGTTTAACACAACAACCAGTTGAAATTCTGTCATATTATGCTCAACTGATAGTTTATGAATTTATGAAAAATTTATTTTCAGGATATGTATATAAATTAACATAGCATGTTTTAAGTTCATATTGTTTTCTAGATCTTATGGTTTTATAAAACAAAGGGAAACGAATCTATTTGTTTTCAATAAAAGACCCCACTTAATTCTTATGGGAAATGGGTTTCGGCGAAATGGCTAAAAATTTGCACACAGGTAGTACTTATTATTCTGATCAAAAGTTTTGCTGGGCACAAATCTTCGAAATTGATCGTTGAGTCGTTAGAAGCTTTTCAAAAAGTTAATGTACAGAGCGCTTCAGATAATCAGTATCCAAGTATCTCAGAAAATAAACATAAATTCAGAAGACAAAAAAATACGTATATGTAATAAAAACAATAAGTTTTTAGCTTAATTCTAAATACGCAACATGCGAACACTATAAAATCGTTAGAAGTGCGGAATCGTTACAACGCGGAATGTTTGAAAAAATTGATTTTTGTATGTTATTTCGTAAATGAATATATATTTATTATATGCATATTAGTACATAATGTAATAAAAGCAGTTTCATCTGTAAAATCGCATTCTAATTGCAATATATGTGATATTTTATTGCAATATATCACAAGAATCATAGTTTGTCTCTTATTGTGAAAAATCAATTCCAAAAATGCAACATACAAATAATGTGAAATATTTAATATCAACTTGAATATCTTTAAATATATTTCGAGAAAAGTATTATTTCTATAATTAGCTGTATCGTCTTGTAGTTTTCATTTTCCAGACTTTGGTTGTATTCTCTTCAATGTAATTTCTTTTTCCCTCTGTTTCGCATAGTAAGTTTGAAAAACTCCTCCAGCACTTTTGGTTATTGAATGCGTGTAATAACTTTTAGAAAGAGTTGACGAATAAAGTTCAGCAGTTTGCGCAGCAAGAATTCCCAAATGATCTGGTGATATTCTAATTCAAAATTTAATAATTGTGTTACTTCGAACATTTAGCATCATTTCAATGAAATACTAACGAGAGAACTATTTTAATTTAAAATTATTAGATTTAAGTACATTCTCCTGATAAAAACACATACCACTTTGAATTGCTTTTTCAAAATTCAACATTAATAACAAGACTGGCTATCTTATTTTTTGAGAAATGAGTTTTCTTTTTATTATCGAGAAGCCATTGGTAGTTAGTGCTGTCTTGTTCGAAATCGTATGCGGCAATTAAAAATTCGCCTTCATACATTTCCATTAATACTTCGTAGACAAAATTTGAACATCTGGAATTTTGATCACCTATAAAATAAATTAGTTGAAATAAACGAAATAAAACAATTAAGAATTTTGACCATTTACAGAGTACGACGCAACAAAATAAAGTTTGAGCGATTTTTAAAAAAAATAAATTTCAAAATTATTATTAATAAATAAATAGTCATTTTTATAGATAAGATTTAATTCATTTTAAGAACTTATTATGATTATTTTTTGATGAACTTTGACGAACTAACTAGGTTATATTTGAAAAAAATATGTCTCTATTACAAAAACTACAATAATATTATAATAATTTTAATATGAGCACAACTGATTTCATGCACAAAAAGGGCGTCAGGGGTGACTTGGCAAACTGGAGACCGTCAGTTATGGGTGATGTGGTCCAAAAACTTTTTGCTACGTTGTGGGCGGATCAGCTGACTCACTGGGCTGTAAGGAATAGCCGCCTGAGTAACGCGCAAAAGGGCTTCCTGCCACACGAGGTTTACTTCGAGCACAATTTTGTGCTGCAGGAGGTCGTTAACGATGTTTGCAAGAGCAAAAAAGAAGTTGCGGCGGCGTGGTTGAACCTGTCAAACGCGTTCGGCTCGGTCCTCCACCCTGTCTTACTAGATGCTCTCCATTGTGCTGGCGTGCAGCCTGTATGATGGCTGCGGAACGCAGGTCCGTGGTGTGCATGGCCAGTCGGATAGAATCAGCGTGTGTTCTGGGTTGCGATAGGGCTGTTGCCTGAGCCCAATACTGTTCAACCTCGTCATTGAACCGGTGGTGCGGCTTGCCGTTTCCCTCGGGGCGAGGTATAAAATGAGTGGGCTCACTGTGACGGCCCTAGCGTATGCGGATGACATTGCACTAATGTCATCCTCCCCGGAGGGCATCCAGCAGCTACTGTATGCAGAGGCGGGAATTGCACGAAGGCTCGGTCTGAGCTTCAACCCTAAAAATATGCTACATTGCACGTCAAGAGAGGTGGAGCGACTGCCACGACCCAATTTTCCCTCCAGGGCGAGTCTCTCGTCTCCTTGAGACCGGGTGATTCTTACGACCACCTAGGGGTACCCACGGGGGTAAGCGTTGACCAGACTTCCTACACCGCGCTTTCGGGGATGATCAAGGACCTCCAGAAGGTCGACCGGTCTCTCCTCGACCTGTGAGCGGCAGAAAGTCGAGACGCTAGCTACGTTTGTCGTACCACGTCTTGACTTTCTTCTGAGGGGCGCCAGAGTGATGAAGACCACCCTCTCTGAGATCGACAGGGTTGAATCTCTCCCCAACGCGCAAGCGCGGAGGTTGTGTACATTCCTCCCTTATGGGGCGTATATGGACTTCTTCCGCTTGCTGATCTCGCGGATGTCATGTCCGTGTCCAATGCCTTCAGGATGCTGACGGCGGAAGATACGGTAGTAGCATTTAGAGCGAGATGCGCGCTGGAAAAGGCCGTCCAAGAAAAAATCCGTCGACCTCCTAACAACGAAGACCTTGCCGCATACCTCTCTGGTGAACAGGAAGATGAGTTCGGTAGGGACTCAGGAGGAAAAAAGTCGCTTTGGTCGCAGGTGAGGTCGGCCGGAAGGAGCATCCGAGAGAAACTCCGTTTTCGCTGATGGTGGGACGATTGTCGGCGCGAACTTTCCGTGAAGTACCTCTCGAGAAATAGGCACACTGTTGTGGTGCCTCCAGCTACTAGAGGCCAAATTATTAGGTGAATAAGGGCGGCAGTGTCAGAGTACTACATGGCGAGGCTTCTGGCCTAACCGGACCAGAGGAAGGTCTATGATGTGACTGCCTGCCATAGAGTGAACAGTCACTTTATGAAGACAGGTAGATATATCCGCTCCGCAGACTGGCGATCTTGTAGTCACGGTTAATGTTGATTGAATAAATAATTGTTCATTTATTATTTCTTCTCTTTTATTACAAAATACTATTTGAAATCGTGACATGGATTATTTCGTCCCTAGTGCTGTCTATGGCCATTGGACCCCTTAAAAGTTTGAATTTATTACGTAAATATAATGACGAGGGCCATGGGCCAAACATCGTTGTTTGCTGTGAGATTGCGCGACCTATGGTCAGACAATTTTATCAGGCCATATTAATTTTATTATTATTTATAACTATTCGATAAAGGAGAAAAATCACCAAAAACAAGGTGTAACAGCAATTTTTTCAAAATTGGTTTCCAACAAAGGATGCAAGATGTGAACCCTATTTCCATGTTCAACTAAAAATAGCATAATCTTAGCAAAATATTCAATAATGTCGAACTAAATACTTCTCAACCTCATCGCTGAGATCAAAGTGTATTCGAAAATAATTGCGCTAAAGCTGACAGTCAATGATCAGGAAGAGGCCGCATTAGCAGTAATTGGACAAAGATCACAAAAAATGAAAGATGTAAACATTATTATCATGTTCATTTAAAAATAGCATAATCTTGGCAAAGTATTAATTAATTTCGAACTAAATGCTTCTCGGCCTTATGGCTAGGATGAAAGTGTGTTCGAAAATACTTCCGCTGACGCTGACCAGCCGATAATCTGGAAAAGGCCGCATCAGCAGTAAATGCACAAAGATCACAACAAATGAAAGATGTAAACATTATTGTCATGTTCATTTAGAAATATCATAATCTTGGCAAAGTATCCAATCACTTCGAAGTAAATGCTTTACGGCACTAGTGGTTAGAATCGAAGTGTAGTCGAAAATACTTTTGCTAAAGCTGACCAGCCAATGATGTGGAATATGCCTCCACAGCTGTAATTGGACAAATATCACAAAGGATGTAAGATGGAAAAATTATTTTCATGTTCAAGTAAAAACAGCATTGTTTTGACAATTATGATTTGAAGAATTATTTATGAAAAGAAATATGAATTTACTGATTACTTTCGACGAAACATGGATAGGAGTATAATTATGAACCAAGAATTAATAATCTCAAGTGTGTTTCAAGAGTGTTTAGTTCAAACTAATTTATTATTGTTAATAAATAAGTATATTATATATACGTAAAAATAACTTTGCTCTTACATAGATAAATAAATAAATATTTATTTATTTATTTATAAAAATATCTGAACTATTATAATTTAATTTAGAATAAAACATTTCATATTCATGTAATAAATA
>JABFQD010005751.1:0-10410 GCA_022817045.1 Psix sp. ZL-2020
TCATCTGAAAATGTTTAAAAAATGTGCTTACGATTTTAATTTTAAAATGTTACATAAATATTAAATGAAAATCTGTAAATAGATTTTTGAGGATAAAGTAACCGAATTTATTTTGAAACCTCTAAAAAAGTTTTATGCACCCATGGTTTTATCATAGTAACTGCAGAGGCTTTCCAACTGTTGGCTGGATAACCATTTTAATGTCAATTGATTTTGTATAATAAGTCTTTTCATTTATTACCTTATTTTTCCACGGCTCTACACAGTTAATCAGCTAATGGATATAATCGATAAATTATTCGTGAATTTATTTTTCGATTTCCAGTGTTTCGTAACAAGCTGCTACTGAAAAATAGATTGCTGTGTTTTAAGTGAAATGTGGTTTGCGCATAATTCTATTAATTCTGTGCAATTTTCAAGTCCTTATATGAAAAAAGACTTTATTTATTTGAAAATCATTTGGTTTTCTTATACAATGTTTGGTGTAGGAAATACCATCCTGATAAATGAAACCTTTAAAAATCGTACTCGTATTAAGAAGAAACTATTATTTGTAGATTCTAAAATAACTCTTGCTTATCAAATAATTTTGTATCTGTTTATGTTCGGTTTTCAGATAAATTCTTTGTTTATGATGAATCCTTCGGTGTACCCAAATTTCCCGGTAATTTCTCAAATTAGTGACTTTATATTTGTATACTTGGTTATATTCTCTTTGGTAGTGATGTTACCTTCCTGGAAAAGACGAAAATCGCTAGTAAAACTGTTGAATCAACTAATAGACAATGATTATATTTTTCGTCATTTCAATCACAAAATAAATTGGAATAAATTTTTTCATTCTTTGAATTTTGTGGTAATATTCATATCCTGGCTTATCTCTTATTTTTATTCAATTTCTTTCTCATTTTACGTTCTTGGAAGCACAGGTATTCATTTACCGCATTTGATTACTTTGTATTTTTGCTTACAATATGCTTACATCTTAGAACAATTAGGAGAAAGGTTTAAATTAATCAATATTATTTTGAAAGAAGAATTGTACGGACAAAATATCTCAAAGACAACGATGACTATTTTAAAGATGAGAAAATTGTATTCTAAATTATGTGCGATCGCCAGAGGTTTCCATAAGTGTTACTCTCTTTCAATTACTGTTATTTTATTATCGTTTTTATATTCCGTTAGTGATCACGTATATATTTTGGCTATAAGTATGATAAACCAAATTTTAACCATGCACATTTTTATATATTGTATTAATTGGTGTGCGTTATGTCTTTATCCTATATATTTGTTTACAAAAAACATTGATACAATAATGAATGAGGTATGTTGGAATCAATTGATATATTATTAAATATACCTATTTTGTTTATTGACATTCATTCATGTTATGGCCAGGTTAAACGGACAGGAAGGATTTTGCAAGAAATGATTGTCTGTACCAATGATAAAACCAGTTTCACTCAGGTAATGGTATAAATATTCGGATGTTTTAGAAAGTTATTTAAAAGTATGCCAAATAAAAATAAAGGGTACTTCTTTATTGTTATTTTTTTTTAATTGGTATTTCTTTTTTGTGTTCTAATAAAATGAAACTATTTTTTTAAATTTAAAACCCGAAAAAAATCAAAAACTGAAAAGTTAGGCCAAGTACAAAAAGAAATGTAATACACTTTGAGTAAGTGCATTAAAATAAACATAAACCCCAACTATTCAGAAACAGGAATTCATATAAATTGAAAAATATTAAAGTTTACTCGTCATTATTTCATAAAATAGAAGTTCGATAACAATTTGTTTTCGATAACAATTGATTCATAATGTGACGATTAAAACGAGTTCGAAAATTTTTACCGTGCAGCTACATAATTTGAAGGTGTCTAAACATAAACAGTCATAAGTGAACCATACTTTGTCTAAAAATCACGATAAAGTTTTTAAAAAATCATTACATTTTATACCATTTACCAGAAATAAACTTCTTACACGGTAATAATTTTATGTGTCACATTAATTTTTTCTTTCATGAAACAAAAATTGTCACGCATTTCTTAGACTTTCTTTTACATATAGTGAATTTTTGTCTAACTGCCATTACTACTGTCGTTTGCTGAGATAAGCACGGTAATTTTTCCAGTATTTTTGCCCGGTGTATATTTTTAATAAATATCGATTGTTTGCTTGATTTTTTTCGATTTATTGAAGATGAAGATTTACTTAAAAGTGCTCCGTCTCACTCATCTCACTAGCTTAAGGGGGGGGGGGGGGTTAATTTAATGTATGGAATTGTTAAATGTGTCCTATAAAATCATCTCTTATGATCTTTTTGTAACACGGGGAAATAATGCTTCACGTTTCTTTTTAAGTGTTTTAAAATGTGTTTATTTATACTTTATTGCTTCTTTAACGTTTGATAATCAATATTAGTTCATATCTGAAAATTGACATGGTAATGCTGGCAGCACAAAATAACTTTTTAAATTAGTTTTTATTTTGTACTTGACTAGAAACACTATCGTCTCTTTTGATTCATTGTTTCAATGGATATTACAACGGCAGTTTTGTTTACTAAGATGTTACATAAGATAAGTTATGTGTATAACTTATCTTAACTGTATAACGCGGCAACAGCCAACGCAGCGGAAAACGCCGACAGTTATCAATTACTGACATGCTAGCGGGGAAAACGATTTTGCTGGGCGCCAGATCACCGAAGTGATCGTAGGAACGGGATCGGGCAGAAACACGGGTGAAGAAAGAAAACAAACAAAGGACTATTAATTGTCTACTGCACTTCTTCTTCGAAACCAAATTGTAGTACCCCCCATCATACCCCCACAACCACACATTTTTAAAGTTTGAAGTAGAAGAACAAACTCAGATGGCGCTCACCACTCCATAAACGTCTCTACTCCCGCCTCCATCTTCATTCCTTTGTTCTGAATTACTCAATACGAACGACCTGTTGATGAAATTAAGATTGTTCGTTACATGGGGTTTTTTGATTTTTTAATCAAAAATGCCATAAAGAAAGCGATCGTCAAGAAAGGAGAAAGAAGACGTAAGCAAGCGTTTAAAAAAATAGAAAAAATGCTTACAAAGAAGACAAAGAAGATATGACGCCATCAGTATTCTTCATCGAATTCTTCGAGCTCATTAGATTTATCTTACGATAGTGGTGAGTTGATTAAACTAAAACAAATCGTTTTTACAATTTAGGCTCGAAAAAAAGAGAAACGTGCATTTCGATCAACATATTTTTTAGGTTAGTTTGTTGTCGGACTCTAATCCGAAACAATCATTGGCTTTGAAACTTCTCTAGAAAAAAAAGAAGAAAAATTTCAGATAATGTTTACAATATTTTTAGAAAGAATGGAAAATTATCACGTCAGGTTTTGAGGATTTTTGCGAAAGAGTTTTTGAATTGTAAAGTTTTACTCAGAGTAGACAATTCAACAGCGATTGCATACATAGATAGGATGGACAGTATTAAGTATAAAGATTTAAATAAGATGACAAGAAAGATATAGGACTGGTGTGAAGCGGAAAATATTTGGATTTATGCTTCATATGTCAGATCAGAAGAAAACATGGAAGTAAATCTAGAATTTCATAAGTGGAAACCAGAAACGGAGTATGAAACAGCGGATTTGTCTTTAGAAAAATCAGTTAAATCCGGAAATAGATATGTTTGTGAGCTGGGTAAATGCAAAATGTTCAAAATATGTGTCGTGGTTCCCAGACCCAGATACTTTAGCAGTCGATGTATTTATAATCGTTTGGGGCCAATTCTTTTATGCTTATCCGATGTTTAATCTGATTCCAAGAGTATTACAAAAAATTATAGCTGAACGAGTTACAGGGATTATAGTAATTCTATTGTGGCCGACAGAACCGTGATGCCCACTATTTCAATTCTTGTTGTTAGGGGAAGTAATTATTTTCTAACTGAATAAAAATTTGTTTATTTTTTATTCTGTAGGAAACCTCATCCCCAATGGAAAAGTCTTTCTCTGGTATCCAGAGTCTTGTCCGATTAGGGTACCAAAGAAGGAATGTTTGACAACGAGCGACAGATGTCATGTTGGTATCATTAAAAGATAAATCATACGAGCAATATAACGTACCTATAAATTTTGTATGAAAAGGAAAGATGTTTTGTCTGACGATTTCATCGTGAATTTGGATTTTTTAACTGATTTTCTGAAGAACGGAACAGCCTAGGGTACGCTAAACACAGCGAGGTCAGCTATGGCGTTTTTAGTTGGTTTACATATATCCGAGGATCTCGGAATAAAACGTTTTTAAAAAGGTGTATATTGACTTTTTTAAATTCACTGACTGAAACTCAGTGAAAGTTCGTCCGTTGTGACTATATTTTTTATTAATTTTAGAGCGAATCCTTGTCCAGAAATAAGTATTTCAATTTCGTTATCAATGCGTCAATTGTTACTAACTTTGAAAGAAATATTTGAGGCTTTTACTTGATTTTATTTCTGTTCTTGTGTGACACGAATGAAATATATTAGTTTGTATTGTTCGTAATGAATTGGTTAAAGAATTATTCGACAAACATCATTGGTATAAACAACTAATTTTGCATTATAAGGTTTTAACATTAAATAATTTAATTGATACGCGACGGTTGAAATACTTGTAGCAGATCTTATAGCTGCAACATTTTTAAAATCTACTTAATACTACTCTCTTATGATGACACGATAATACTAAAACATTACAGTGAAGATTTGATGTATGAAATTAAAAATTCATGAAATTGCATTATATATTGTAAATATATAATAATCGTTATCACAGCAACACATGAAATGGAAGATGGCAAACATAAATGAAGATCGGTCCCAATTTCCGATAAAACTTGGACTATTGACTAATCTGTGATATTTTTTGACTTATCTTTCTTATCTTTTTGTTTAATATGATATTGTTAAGGATGTGATCTTAATTGAAATTTTCAACGATTATAATTTATTCTAATTTTTTTGTTTTTGGATAATTTCTAATTTATGATAAGATCGGAAATTAATATACTCAAGAAAATCGATAACGAAATTCTTTCAAATAAGATTTGGCAAAAAAAGTAATTTTAATAGATAGAAATTGCTGGCAGTATACTGAAAGGCAGAATTCATACATTCGAATTTCGCTGAGGTTGAGAGAAAATTTAGTCTCTAAATTAAATTTTATTATGGAATGTAATTTTCATGCCCGTACAGATAAAAAACGAAATCTGAAATAAAGGAGGAAAAGAAATCTGGTACAACTAATTGACAGAACGCTGTTTCAATAATCAGAATTTTTTTGCAAATACTATATAAAATCTAATTCGAGATATATTAAGTAAGTTATTGACCGAGATCATGCAAAGCAACTCCTTTGGTAATCCAATGCCTAAACTTCAGTAGAGTGTAAACACAAATAAAAGTAGTCGAAAATTTATCAACATACTCTGCATTATGATTTTAAAAAAATAATGCGATATTTGATAAATGCAACTCTCACTCCTTCAAATAATCAAAACATAATCTAATAAATATGCTAATAAAAAACAGACCTTTCTAAATACAATTATCATTTTTAAATTAAGGCAAAGAAAAAACTAATTCGATTATTATATTTAAATAAATTAATTTATAAATAACTTGGCACAGTATTAAATAATGAAATAAAATATTTCAATAATGACAATAAAATCAACAATATAATTTAAACTCAAATCAATTAAGATTTATCCGAAGTTTTTGCCAAATTAAGTTTAAATGTATTAAAATGTTCGTAGCTCTACGCTTAAACCTGTTGATGAATTCTCGCCAAGCCAAGAAAGACGAAAAGTCAAGAATTATCAACCATAATCATCAAATGCGCAAAATAATGATGATGACAAGGTCATCATGTAAATAAATAACATAATTATTTTAAATCTTCACGATTTACTTAAAAAATAAAATAACAGTCGAAATAATCTTGTCGCCAACAAAACTCCCCACTTCATACGCAGAATAAAATATATTTTTGAATAGCTGTATAGTAGAAACAATAACAAGAAAATAGACGTGTCATACTTAGTGTAGTTCAATACTTCAGTTAAATTGGGCAGAAATGAAATGCAAATGAGGATCTCATTTCAACCGAATTCAACCAATGAGGAGATATCGCTTTTATATCTTTCACGAGCATCATCGGCACTATGATGGCATGGCTGAAAGCAAGCAATAAGGTGTGGCATTCATCGTATGGAAATTCATTCTAATAGTCATAAAAATAATCAACGGTAAAGACCGAATGCGTCGAGATCGTATAAATGGCAAAGTTCTCGTCGAATTGCGAGAACTATAATTTTGCACTTCATCTAGAGAAAGTTAAAATGATGATGCTTCATCCAACAGGTCGAGTTGTAGCTGCTTAGTCTTCAACTTTTTGAAATCGGCACGATTGCTGTGCATCTCATCGCCAACAGATATTTTTCATCTATTCACTTATTAGGTTTGGATGATATTTAAGATAATCAAAGTAAGTGTTAAAAACGTGTTACTTATTTTTACGTTAAATAATATCAATTCTATACACATACAAAATGAAGATAATGTATTTTGTTATATGAAATTAGGTAATTCATATGATTTTTACGATATTTTCGGTAAATTTAATTTCAAATTGATAAATTCCTAGTTTTTATGATTCTTAGTAAACATCTGCTGTTATGTAATGTCTATTTTATTTCAAATAAATACAATCAATTTATAAGCCATTCAATTAACTGTAATAAAATGCATGTGTTATTCATCTTTTTGGAAGTTTAAAATTGTTGATGAACATGGAAAACTGTAGAAAACGATGATATAACCAGTAAATTTTACAATAATTTGTTTTTCACACCCATTCTGACAGTTATAATAAAATCTTGCGTTCTTAGAATGTGGTTCTCTATTTGGGAGATATCCATTAATTAGTGATGAAAGTTTTATTATATTTTTAAAAATACGCTACTCAACATACTTTTTTCCATTTTTTTCTACTATATATTCAAACCGTATAGGGGTAGATTTTCATACTTCTATAGAACCGGAATTTGAATACAAATAAGAAGAAAATTAGTACTTGAATGTTTTATAATTACAAAAATATTAATGCATTTAACAATTTAAAGTACTATTAATAAGTTATCAAAATAAATTTATTGTAACAGAATTAAACGATGGGAAACAGACAGCGAGACCTCATAAACGCATCTTTAAACTTTGAAAAGACCAAGATATACAATTATTGATACTTAAATCTAACTGAACTAAGGATAAATAAATGCGTGAAATAAATTATTGAAAATTTATAAAGGACGACCGGACAAAACAGATCCACACATTCAAAGGGATGAATTTTTATTCTTTCTTAGTGAAATTTAAGTAATTAACTAAACAAAAAGAGAAATCAGTAATAGAAAGTGCTTTTAACCAAATAAAGTCACGAATTCAATAATACTGGGACTTAGAAAATGACCACTATATATGTTTAGAGAGATTCATTTAAATTATAATCAAAGAAGTGCGAAAAGCAAATAAAATATCGCCGAGATCAAAATTAAATTGTTTAAAATAAATTACAACGGGACGAAAAGGTGGAGACAACTCCTGAGTTACAAAGAATCTAACTGTTAAGAAGTCAGAGCGAAATCATCCCCCCAAAAAAAGATATCAAGAATAGATAATAATTAATAATCATTAATGAAAATTAAGACAGACCGATATTATGAAATCAAGATGTGATATTTTAAAGGAAATCCATTGCGGTATTAAATTCTGTCTACCGAATAGAGAAATAAATAACTCTAAAGCAATCATTTGTTGCAAAGAGCTCATTGGATAATAAAATACATACGTGATGATTTCATTAGAAATTTTGTGTCCACGACTGTAAGTATAGGTACACTAATGTGTAACCCATACGTGTGATTTCAAATCATGAAGAATAATGAAACGATTTTCAAAATACATTTCAAGCAAAATAGTTTAATATTATACATACGTATGTTTGAAAAGTACGAAGAAACGAAGAGTTACAGAGATATTTTAATAATTATTTAACTGTGTATCGCACACACAAACGAATTTTACATTGAAACAGATCGAAATATTATCAATCGAGGTAGCTATGGGAAAAAACATAATAGATGATACCATAAAATGCGACAGATTTTTTAATAGAAATATTCTGTATTACATTCATTTCTATATAAGGATATTTAAAAAATAATAGCAGAATTATAGAAACCGTAGATAATAAATCTGCAACGTTAGATGGCTTCTTAAGTGTAACAATATGAAATATATATGAATATGAAAATTATTTTATAGTTAATACAAAAAATTATATTTTGTTGATGATGAATTTCATAAAATATTAATATTTGTGATCTCTGTAGTGAATCACATAATATGTTGGTTCTTACATCTCAAGAAATTATACAAAATGTATTCTTATAAGCTACAGTGAATAATTATTTACTGAAAGTTCTGTTAGAAATTAGAGATTATAATTCTTGACAATTAAAAACCTTAATTTATACATAATTGATTTTGTCTCCAAGTACCTAAAGTTATTTTATTGCGCGATACGGCTCTGAAAAGTTCTTTGTGAATTTTATAGAAGTTTACACATTTTTAAAGGCTCCGTATCTTCGGTTATGATGCGTGTTGACAAAACACATATCTTCACGTGCTGCAGAACTTCCGTCCAGATTACGCTTAATGTTTCTGACATTGAAGTCAACTGATCAAAAGTAAAATTTTCTTCAGTTCAGTTATATTATGTCGGTCAAATTGCTAACCCGCAAACGTTTGAAAGACGCTCGATTGATCCGCAAAGTCGATCGTTTTTCTTGAATTATCAGACGGTTTATTATTGCGATTAAATAAAAAAGGTTTAATTCCCTTTCCACGCTATTTTAGTCGTTTAAAAATGTGAATTAAATTTGAATGCTAAAGTTGCGTCAAGCTTAGCTTTTCTTCGGTTCTTGCTAATCTTACTAATTAATTTACCAGTTTTTACTAATAGCGCGCTATCTTGCTTCGCTGTAAACAACTACACGACATTTGATTTTGCAAGAAAATTATAAAATAAATCATTATAAAGATATAGGTCCTTTCTTCAATCCTCCTTTCCTTGAAAAGACTAGCAGTAGCCGCAAGTTCTTTTTAGTACAGAATTTGTTTGTGGTGAAGATCATGCGGATAGAATAAATTTTCCTCTCGTGGTTACAGGAAAATTACGTTGAAACAACTTCAATCAGTGTCTCATGTTAATCATAATTAATTGAAAGTGCTCTGACTGAAACTTAATATTAAAAAATTTCCAAATTAAAATAGAAGTCACATTCGAAGAGAGGTTATGAGGTACGGCGTTTGGTATTTAACCTGACTTTATAGCTTAAATTCACTCAAGTTGAGACATTATTGTTTAAATGTGAAGTATTATATTTATTATTACGCATACTTCTGCGTTATTTTTTGTTGCGTTCTCTTTTTGCTATCTTTCTTTGCGGTTATCTTTAGTTATCTTTCAAGGCATTTATTTTATACTATATTTTGTTACATTTATCTTAAGTTATCTTTCACGGCGTTTATCTTGTGACTTTGTGCTTATATTCGCTATTCTTGAACGTGTATTTTTGGCTGTATTTCTTTGCGTTAGTTTTTTTTTGATATCTTCTTTTTTGGGTTAGTTTGAATTATCTTTTCTTTTGTATTCCATTATTTTGCGTTTAATATTAGTAAATTTTCTCCGTGATTTGAAATCTAGATTTTCTTCGCATATTTTTAAGCTTTCGTTTTCTGTATCATGCTTCATTCGAAATAAAGATATTTAATAGGGTTTTACCGTGACTGTATCTTACGCTACTTTTCTTGTAATAGTGTCTTGGACTTTCTTTTTTTTGCATTTTAAATTAATTCGCTAGTTTTTTATCAGATTTGAAGCTCTGATCCAATCAAGGGTTTCCTTGCACTTGAATTTAAATTCTTTGTTCTCATTATTCTTCTGCCTTTTAATTTATTTGAAAAATTTCAGTTCTAGATTATTACATTTCTTACATTTCTTTTTTTTGTTCTAAAAGATTCCATATGTGTTCTATTTTGTATTTGCTTCGTTAAGGTTTGCTTTCTTTATTAAAGTTAGCAAAACAAAAGACAGTTAAATAAAAAAAACTAAGATGAAAGATAAAAGGAAATTACGCTACAGTAATTAAAACCTCAAATAACTCAACAAGATCAGTAACTGAATTTGAACTAGATTAGTTTAATAATATTAAAGAATGTATATATTAATGATAATAAGTAATATTATTATTTATCAAAATGTTTATAGTAAAAATTGTAATATAATAGTAATCCA
>JABFQD010005752.1:0-10408 GCA_022817045.1 Psix sp. ZL-2020
ATAATAAACGAGGTATTTTGAATTTGAAATGATTTAAATACATAAATATTAATATTTTATATTAAATTTGATTTGTTTACATTATACAAAAAATTATTATTGTATGAATTTTCAAAATATTAGACTTTCAATATGCAAATATGAATATAAGTTACATAACTTTTTAAATAATCGTAAAATTAAAATATATATAGTATTAATGTAAAATAGCTCCGAAAAACTTCCTGAAGAAAAATCATATTATTATATTTGACAAGTGTATGGCATAGCTCACAAATGTCTTATGAGATTGTACGAAATGTCTATTATGCTTAAAGTATAACCAAAATAAAATATCATTATTTTCATATAGTAAATGTAACGAAGATAAGGCTAAATGGTCAAATATATTACAACATTACATCACAGCATTTTCAAAAAGATTCTTCTAAAAATAAGCTGGCAATTTAAAATGTTAATGTGAAGTTCCTATGGATAATTTTTCTATGTATGCATTGTGTTGTATTATAAAAATATGCTTGTAATATTATATTCATAAATGTTATCTAGAAGTACAATTTCATTTCATAGCAGTGTTTAAAGTGAATAATTACAGTTCCTACATGATGTAAAATTGTTCTTTGTAATTTGAATTCATATTGTCTTTATTTCTTGTTAACATGCTCAAAAAGTGGAGCGCATTCAAAAGCGTGTTTTTAATAAAAACAAATTTAAAATTTTTCATCCGAAGCCGTCTTGATTAGCTCTTGCTTCTTTTTCATAAATACCTCTGGCCGTTGCAGGACCTGTCACAGCGGAATAAAATATTTAAATGCTCTTGCCGCACAACATTTCCATCTTACGTCTTCTAACGAAACGAAATTTCAATGAAACAGCCGAAAATAAGACAATAACGAGTAATATAAGCGGTAAATAAAATGCGAGTAATATTTCTTATCTCTATGGAAAGCATCTGGGCGAGTTTAATGACAGTAGCATTCGAGGAAACGATGCATATCAAATATGCAGAATAATAATCCAGTCAATTTTTCTCTCATTATGTTTGAATCGAAAAAATGTCTGACTGCACCTCATGACGTCGAAACAGAGAGTTTATTACAGAGATGACTTGCTGAAATGAATTTGTTTGACGGTTGGTGGCAATTTGAATGCGATAACAATTCAAACTGTGAGTGGCGAGTCAAAAGTACGCGATCCAGCTATTGACACTGTCGTGTTCTAATAACTGTCGCACCAAATCCAAGAGCGGAGACCGAGAATATGTCTATCCGGCTGGCTGACTGGATCCCATGGACGTACAAATGCAGACGCGTACTCGAATTAAGATTGATAGTTCAAGATTTGCAGCTACGTCCCTGCTAAATTGAGATACGTTTGCCCTGAAAAATTGGAGGTGTCGACTCATTTAAACTTCAATTTCACATCTTCTTTCGAGCGAATATCTCGAAGCAGTTTCATTTATTGATTATCTTAATTATTAATATCGCCAGGGTGATTATTATCTTCCCTATAATTATAATTTAAATAACGACTGGCTGTCATTTTTTATTCTCTTTGACAGTCACGTTCATTTCATAGTAAGATGAAATTGTATAAATTCATATATTATTAATTATTACTTTAGCTTAATCGATGTATAGCGTTCTTCGTTAAATCGAATTTGCATTAACTATGGACGGATTTTAATGGGGAAACGCTTTGGCACCCGTCCATCCAATCGTAAATTTAATTAGATTACATTTTGACAATTTTACGTTGAATTAATTTAGATAATATCTTTACCTATTTCATCTTTCGTGGACAAATTAGAACGAAGTCTGTTGCGAGGAATATATTTTGTAAATCGTATATATAACGTCAACATAGCTAATTAAAGTATTCAAAGGTAAAATCGAAATTGAATCATTGAACATACATATGAACACATAGCATCATCTAAATTGATAATCAGATAGAAGATTGATTCGATCAGATAGAAGAATTATTATCTACACATCATACTCTGAAACAAATTTATTGCATTTTATATACACATAATTATATGATACTTTTTGATAATGTAGAGTTTTAATATTCAATTTTATAATTATTAGTTGTGACGTTTTTTGCTCATAAATATTTTTTGTCATTTTTATATCGATATTTTTTACGTAAAGAATGAAATATCCATTTTTTAACATTCTGTTTTTTACTTGCGTTATATTTTGTATCACTTTTCTTTTACTCATTTTATTGTTACAAGATATACAAAGAGTTTATTAAGTCTAATTTAATGCGCAGAAATTCTTTAGTATTTAACTTAAATGGAACTCGGTGAAATAAAGGTTAATGTATTATCGGTATAGAGCAAAGATGTATTGAAAATATCACAATCGCTAAACTATTTTAGATTGTTATTCATTTAGTGATGTGATTTCATCCGACTTTCTCTACAGCATATTGTAGTAATTAGAATGTCACACATGCCTACAACTTAGAGACACAGCATTTCAATTATAGGAACAAAAGCGTTTGGTCATATATTTAGGTTCAATAATACAACCTTTAAAATTGTGGTATTTCAAAAAACAGAAAAACTATTGATAAATATAAAAATCCTATGAGTTGATAATGTCATTAATCCTAAATGTTTTATTTTAATTTATCCTTAATTCAACCATCTATATATAACCTAATAATACTCAGTCTTTCTTTTTCTCTAAGTATTTAATAATTTATAACAACTGCAATAAACATTTAATTGTTAAAAAAATAGTATTTGTATTGAATATAAAAATCTGTTTCCATACATCTTGTGAAAAATTATAAGTGATACAAAACGCACTTATGTCAGCAAAAAAATTCAACAGAAATGAATTCAAAAAAGCAAATTTTAGAATAAGAAGTTTTTTATTTTAACTTGGTAGTCGATTTTCGTATAACATATTCAGAAAATATTTAAAATGTCTGTAAATTTATCTCATACTTGACCAAAAAATGAAAATCAGAAATGGAACAGATATAAGATCGTATGACACTTTCAACAGTAATGCATTGAACTACAATAAAAAAAGTAAATGACACAACAAATCTAAGTTATGAATATTGGCTACGTGGAGAAAAAGCTAAATCGCTCGTGTATTTTTCGTTCTATGCTAATTTTCATATAAACATCATATAAGTTAAGTCTAAAGTGACATTACAACAATGAAAAAATGTTGCATTTTAAAACAATTCGACAAATTACTCAAATTTAAATTTATACAATTTCAAAACTACTCTTTATTTCAGAAATAAAGTGTATTCTTTTTTAAATACCATTGAAATATATAGAACAAAAAATTATTAACAACTTTTTATTCAGCTTGTTAAATTACATCAATATAATTTGTAACTTATTAAGTTGTAACATAGTGCTGAAACCTGAAATATTGGTTTTTTAATCATGAGATTTAGGTACTATTGGTACAAGTTTTTCATTTTACTTACTGATAATAATTTCAACTTAGTTACGAATTTAAAATTTCATAAAAATGTTCACAAATATACTGAATAAAAAAATGTTATTATATTGACATATTTAGATAAAAAACATAAAGTAGTGAAAATTCGGATCTTACTTAGTATCAACTTTATTAATCTCATAAATTATTTAAATTTTTCAACTGCATAATACAGAAGATTTCTACGTACTAAGTATATCAAAGTCTATTCACTACAAATGGAAAATGTTTTTAACTTGTAATTAGGTAGACTTTTATTCTCATCATAAAGCATTTTCTACTCCATTTCGGTCTATTTACTGGAGACAAAAAACAATTTGTCACCCAGATGTAAATTTCTGGATAGTGACGTTGCACATTTTGAATTTAGATGCATATACAATAAAAATAAAATTCTTGTAAAAGACGGTAATTTTAGTAATTTACTTACTTTGTTGAAAGTAATTTGATGGTCACAAAGAAAAACCATTTCTAAGATTGCATCATATTCAGAAAAGATTCTTACAATAACACGTTATTAAATATAATAATATTATGTATGAGGATACATCATTTATCTCTATCTGTATCTAATTTACCCTATAATTTAGTGGAAAAAATATTTATGTTGCACATATGTAACGTATATAATATTTTGTTGTACACAATATATATGAGATTTTTATACACCTATAATCGGTCATTACAATTTTTTTGAAATTCAACATTTTTTTGTCATGAATCCATATATGTGTAAATGCAACGTGTGAAATTGCATCGTTACATTACATCTAATAATCTCTTGTTTCGTTTCAAATTCAAAAAAATAATTTGTCTACTACGCATCATATTTATAGATAAACATTTCATATTTCAGCTATTTATAAATAAACCTTCGTAATCATATAATGTAGTATTTATTGCAATTTTTTAATTTTTTATTTACAGTCTGAAATATTGTTGTTACATAAATAAAAGCTTAAATAACCAATGTTTATAAACTTTATTGAAGTTGCTCGATTTTTTGCGACCACGAAATTATGCTCACTGAATTTGGTATTCGTATTGATAACATGTTTTCATATAACATTAAATGTACTACCTGTAATAGAAAATAATTTCGACATATTAAAACCATTTTTGGAGTCAGACCAAATCCATATTCATAAACTAACTTTCATGTGTATACAATCATTACATTGCATTTACATAACAAGCGATTACTATAGACGCATTCAAGTAAAAACCCGGTTTGTGTTTATTTCAATTCATATATATAATGAACTCATGAGGTACTTGTATTTAGGATGTTTCTGTTTTCTGTAATCACATCCATAATAAATATCTAAACAATATTTAATCATTTCACATAATACCAGTTATTTTCAAACATCAAGTATCGCTTGGTACATTTTTTTATATCATAAAACGTGTTTAAGTCTCTCAAAAATACGATGCCAGGAAATATATTAGATTTTTCTTTCCATAGCTCAGATTATTTTGATTTGTATAAAAGTTACATTAAATCCCTAGAAATGTTTTATACATATTTATATAGGATTTGTAGTTAGCTGCAAAAAAAACTCAAATATGAGTCCATGCATAAATAAATATGTGTAAAATATTTAACAAAACTCAAATTTTATTAGTTCATTTTTTATTTGCATTGCTGATCGTTTGAAAAATTGACAATCAGAAATATGAGCTTACTATTATTTCGAAAAAACTTCTCGAATATTTTCTGCTATCAATCCATATCTGATATAATAAGTTTATACTTGATTCAGCATTATCGCAAGATTATGCAATTAGTTCTGAAGTAAGGAATAAGCTAAGAATTTTTTACTTTTTTAAGTCTGATCGATTTTTGATTTCAAAATAGTCTAACTTCAAGCATCAAATCCCAAATGAAGACCTGCGTAACGCCTCGATCAGGCTGTGCATAGAATCTGACCTAATTCAAACATAAATCATAATTAATTTCCCAGACGAACCGTTTCAAAAACTTTCAAAACAATTTTTGCATTTAAGACTTTGATTAAGTTGTTTATCAAAGTACTGAAAACATACTGACTAAATATAGCTCAACAGACAATAATAAAACAGTAACTATTAATTACGATCAATCTTTTTAGTGTACATAATGTATACTATTATGACCCTTCACTTCTCAACGTAAACGTATCAGCGAAACCAAAGATAACTAACCTTTAAACGCATCAAGCAGTATCGTAACTGATTCTATAAACTACGAAATCGGAGCAAACATATCTGAGTTCATGTTTTATTCATAAGTTTGATAAGTAATATAAGTTTGCGTACGAGTGTGAATTTTTATTCACGCTGTGACAGCCCGTAAAACGATGCCGAATGACAGAGACGACGGCGAAGGCGACAGTTACTATGATAGTATTTTGAGGACGTAGCCGAAAGTAAGTGACTGTTTGTTGCATCATAAAAGACATGAGACGTGAAAGTAAATGTGTTTGTCGTAGTGGTTGTCGTCTTGTGTAGGGACGTCAGTGGTTGACAGGGTGCGCGCACGATTTCGGAAGTGTGTCGTTTGGCGCAGGTGCGCGTAATACCAAGGACCGCTTGCGGAATAAAGAACAGAGCAGTTAGTCTTTCCAACTATTCTGGCAGAAGGAACCGAAACAGATATTAACTATATTCGTCATCCAATGAAAACGGGGACCAACGTACTGGCGCAAAGATGTTTAGACAAGTTACTCCATCGGGAGATAATGTTTCTGTCTATAAGCCCCCTTGCCCCTCCATTCCCTTCTCCTTTATCATTCTCGCCTAAGAAGCTTCTCACATAGATGCTTGCCTATTTGCACGCGGCGTTCCTTTACAATCGCGAGCACGTCAAAGCCTCTCGACAGCTCCATAGAAGTACGCTTCGAATCCTGCCACGTTATCTGGACTCGAGTAGCTCGCACCATTTTTTACAACGTTCCTCTAAAGAATTAGTTTTATTCCGATATTAATTTAACTGGTTCAACAGTTTTTGTAGCAAACGCGTCAAAGTAATGTGCGCTATTTTTCTCTTCTTTTGTACAAAAATAACTCAAAGCACAGAGAATGAATTTTTCATCGAGTGTTATAATTTAAATGTCTGTCTACGCGAAGTTTTCACGTGATTTTCAATTAAGTTCATACTACTAATTCAGAAATCTAACAATTTTTCAACGTTGCTTGTTCGTTAGTACGGATCAGTAGAAAAGAATTTTATTGTTGACGAAAAATATTATAACCGAATTCGGGTGAAGATTCGTTTCAAATCACTTTTATGTGCATATGAATTGAATTTTATGACATTTTTAAAATAGTGTTTCTGCGGAAAATTAATTTCATGTAAAAGAAATCGTTTTTCTATGTTATCAGTAATTTGCATTATTCGAAAAGAATATTTTCCTTGCAATAAAGAACTGGTTATAATTTAAATATAAATATTTAATAATAGTTAGTTAATAGTTTTGTTTTACAAATAACTTTCTAAAAGAATTACTCTTTTAATTCGGGGTCGAAAATTGATTTTATAATTATTAAGATCATTTAAGAAATTAAGATTATGTTTTTATGAAAGTTAAATGATTCAAATAATTGTTTTTTAGATTCTAAACCTTAATATAAAAAAACATAATTCAAGTAAACATTCTTTTTAGAACTTTGTTTTATATAAAATATCACACTTGATGAAATGATAAATTACAATTATTAATAATCAAACTTACATATTTATAAACATTTCTTGTTGATGATTGTAATTTATGCCATTTCATCAAGTATAATATTTTCAATGAGAAATAATACATTTTAAAACAATGGTTTCTCCAAGCACTTTTTTATGTATGAGTATAAAAGAATTTAATAGGCTTTCGAATTTAATATACCAACATTTATTTGAAAATAGCCATAATCATATTGTGAAGAGTATTTACAAACAACTTATGAGTTGAACTATTTCATCCACTCGACAAATATTAAATCCAAATCATAAGTACACTACAAATTCTGCGATTACATGTTAAACTAAGAACCAATCCAAATAAAGAACACTTCCAATGATTTCTTTTGGTATGAAAGAAATAAAGTTGTAGTATTTAAAACAAAAATTATCCGTATTTTATTTCTCAAGTCTTTTCGAGTCCATTCTCTTCTTTCAAAGTTCTTTTTCTATTCTTTAAATATCATTTATTTAAATACTTGACACGCATGTCGCATAAAGTTAATTACTAAAAAAATGTATCAAAAGTCATTTCAGAAATGTTGAACACTTCTTCAACAAAAGCTTAAAAAACCTGATTCAAAATAAAGAACAGTAGTATTTGCCACTAAGATTGTTTGCTTTTCCATCCATGTGGTTTTAGGTACATCGTGTAACTCAAGTGGTAAAGCGTTCATCGTGAGTGGTCGTAGTAGTGTTTTCTACTTAATTCTCTTGTACCAAGTGTTTCCATCGAATGATTTAATACCTCCTCTTTTATTTCCCGCGCTATCGTATTTCACGATAATTATTGATTTCATTTCACATCAGCACTTTATAGATGTTTTGATTAATACCATATTTTCTAGTACTATATAAATGAAATTCCGAAATACATTTCAATGTATAAAAAATGCGCGCCGAAGTTTAATTCCTATATTGAATTTCGTAGCAATATTGTCGAATAGATATTTCCGGAATTGAGAAATTATATCTTACTTTGTATGAATAGAATTAGCGCGAAACACAAATCGGAATAAGAATGAACTTTTGTCTTTGAAATGTGTTAAGCGGATACTTTGACGACGATTTAAGCTCGCCAAACAGTTTGAATGACAAAATAACATTTGCAAGCGCAGTGTCACACAAGAAGTTTTGAGGCGCAGTAGCTGCAATAGGATTTTCTCATGTTTCTCGTAAAGTCCAATACAATAATGTGCGAGAACGTAGAAAGAATCTTTTTAAAAGAAAGATTTGCCGTGCAAAGCACTGCACAAATCGCTTCTTTTCTGGTCTGATAATCGACGCTAAGTCGATTAAGAACAGCGTTGTTGAGGAAACATGCCAGGACTTTTCAAGGTGGTGCTCGAAACAACGCCGTTAAATTTGTTAGAAATTGCCTCTTCAGTTTCCGTTCGCCTTGGTCGCTAATATTTGTAACAACTGAAAAAGAATTATGAAATAAATCGCTTGCTGTTCATTCAGAAAAACCCAAACAACACTCGTCTTTTTTCAAACAACACAAAAAAAGAGGAAAAAACAATCATGCCCGATGCACAAAAAAACATTAGATATTGCAAAAGTTATTGCGATACAAATGAAGTTTTGCTGTGAATTCAATCTTCGTATATAGAATATTGCACTGACGTTTGCAGTTGAATTTTTTGTAAAAGTCCCTTTCGTAAAGCTCGTCTGCAAATCTTTATGCGAATATGAAATCCTAAGTTAATATAACATCTTTGCGTAACTTTGAAGGATTGGCGGATATGAAACTACTGTCAATCAAGTTATTTCGACGAACAAATATAAGAAATCGGATGCAAGTAAAGATCCAGAAGTTTATCCTCGTCGAATTGGAGTTGAAAAAATGTACAGCTTGCGCGTCGTCTGTGGAAGTGGCGATGGCAGCAGAAAGAATGACATCTATCGAGAAAGAGTCTCAAAACTTAGATGAATGAGCTAGTTTCACCAAAGATATAGTTCAATTCGCAAAATTCTTCGCTGGCCTTGACTAGTAAGTACACAATTGACTATTCCTCCTAGTGGTTCAAAAATCTATTTTGATACACCTCTTCCCTCCTTGTTTTTCCTTTGCACCCCGGGCTTGAGGTCTCGAGCTTTCGCCTGCATGCACACCTTTCCTTCTCGCTTGGAACGCTCTTTGTCTATCGTGGCAAGCAAACTTTGCAGCTCTTCGTCTCTCTTACGTTTCCACGCCAACCCCAGCGTCGTAAAGTCAGTCAAGCGCATGGAACGAGACTCTCACCCTCTCTTTTCGTGTTCTCCCTATATACTTGAAGCTGTATAGTGACGTAGGTTAGGTCCAGACTCGCAAACACATAGACGACCGTCCTTCATTTTACGTCTACATGCGTGTAAATGCACCGAATATCCCATATTAAATCCCATAAAAAATGACATAAACTTTATTCGGGCGCTGTCGCTGCTAAATCGTATTTTACGACGATCGTCAACTTTGCTGATATAATCGTCATCTCGTCCGTTTGTGTTGCTAGGTTTTGCAAAATGAACGGTTATAATAATAATGATTGCAGTAATCGATTCACTGTAATTTCGTCTAAACCCATTTTCGTTCGATTGAATGTTAAAATTTAAAACTAGAAACGACTTTTTATAAAATGACAAGTGTATTTTATTGTACGTGCGTAACAAATTATGTTCTCTGATGAATATGTAGAGAAACACGACTCAAATTTTTCTCTCGAGAGAGAATTGTTTTCCTACTTTTAATACAGAATTTTCAATAACATAAACCTGGATGACATGCAAAAATCGACAGTAGCGTATATCATTCTGCGTGTTATTGAAGCTAAAAAATCAGTTCTAACTCGATACATAGGTTTTACAGACTTTTTTGTATTCTATACTAGAAATAATCTTAGTAACGTTAATAACCCGCATCTATAAGTTTCTATGTGACTTTAGAGCGTCTGCTAATAACTTGAAATTCATTACTAGGAACGCCTTATTATTCTTGTAACTACTTAATACATAACCTGGTAGAAACATTATTCCCATTCATATTTGAATCAAACGTAAGCTTAATAATTTTGAATCGTTATTATTATTAATAAATACTGAGTGATAGAATCAATGATAATATGATTAAACTTTTTTACTTTTATAATTAGTTTCATTAATGCATCTAAAATAAGTTTTTACAATATACTACTAAAACAAAAAAACTAAGATTGTGAAAAAAAAATTTTTTTGAAAC
>JABFQD010005753.1:0-10408 GCA_022817045.1 Psix sp. ZL-2020
ATTTCTCTCCTTTGTAACATACTTTATGATTAAAAAATAATCATATATATATATATAGCATAACTATTTGACTTATATTAAAATTAACAATTGTAAAAATTGTATTGTTGCATACATATTTATGTATTACTGAATTCACATAAATTTTCATATAACACATAAATATAAGTTTTCATTCAAAAAGTTTAATGTAATTAACGATTATCTAACTAAAGAAATGTATACTTACGCGTTCATTTAACTCGCTGATACGTTAATTATTAAAAAAGTAATTTTAAAAAATCTACAAAATATTGCTGCACCTTTGAGTATGAGAGGAACAAATATACCTTTTCTACAAAAATTATTATTAATGAAGAAAAGTATAATAAAAGAACATCAAAATTACTGCCATCCTAATAAAACTTTTTTATCGAAACTTTTTTTATTGAATTTAGTTACGCATTGTAGTCTTTTTATGTGAATTAAAAATGTATTATCCCATATTAAATTAGTTCACTAATTATTATTAGCGCCTTATTGATAATTGTTAGAACGTTTTTCTCTGTGTAATGAATTTTTTGCACTGTTATATGAAACAGTAACAATGTAATGCCAAAGTAACTACTTAATATTTACGAATCACTATTAACACGCTTTAGTATTTCTTGCACCTTTCATTTACATGTTATATTTCTAATAAATTCAAATATTGCAAGCCAAACAATGCTTCATAAATTAATATTTCAATTTTCTTCTAAATGATCATGTAATCTATATTCGTCGTTTCAATATAAACAATAAATCTTGTTGTCTATAAGATTATTTGCATAATGCTTTCAATTTGTAACGTAACTCAATGAAACGTATATGATATTAAAGTATGTGTAAATACTTTATTCTTTGAAAAAGCTTTAATAATTTAACGTTCGTTAGAATTTTGATTTATCTTCTTGTGCTACATTACGGTCCTTAAGGCCAAAACCAAGGATTATAAGATTAGATAAACAAAAATTTGAGAGTTTACCATGACACCGTGTAACACGCGACAAGAAGTTTTTCGAACAAGGCAAATCATTTTAATAATAAATTAATTTATTTTCTTTCTTAATTTTTGAATTAAGTAGTGTTTAAATTGAATTATTCATATGGTTAAGCGCATACTAATTATTACATGAAGCGAGAACTTTTTTCGACATTTAGAATAAAAGAAAAAATGATTATAATCAATGATAATAAATATAAATAATGGAAGAAATAATTAATTTTTTATCATTTAATTATTACAATAGTAATGTACGGAAACAACCAACAATTACCATTTATCATGTAATATTATAGGTTTTACTATCAAAAGTGTAATAATTTAATTAATATAAATAAAATAAAAATTTCCACAAGGCTTTATAAAATGATAAATTTACGAAGTACGAAGTTTCAATTCTTTACTGAATGTAAAAAATACAATTTTTGCACAGCATGACAAATAAGTATTGTAACAATATTCCGAGAATAATTGTCTGTTATAAATAACTATTTCGTTTCATAGTAATTCTTTTCATATCACTGTTTGTGTAACTTTAACGCAATAAGGGGTGAGACTTTACTTGGACTGTTTCCAGTCTATAATCGGGTCATTTTTAACAGACGAATAAGCTTGCAAAACGATCTTGCTTAATTTGCCATTTTTCATTGTCGACCTTTTTAAACGTTACATTTGGTATTGGTCCGTTACTTTTTACGGTCAGAATCTGTATAACGTTGTTGAAGTGCATGCATTAATATTTCTTTATATTTCTTACTACAACCTATATATCGAAAAGAATATTATTGGTTGAAACAAATCTGCTATACTATAATCAATTTTTTCTCTTGTTTTGCAGTAAGTTTTCGTAATGATTTCTACGATCAAAGATCGCTGGTGTTTGATTCCATGATTTTTTTGATTTACTAATGATCCTAAGGAGTCTGAAGACGGTAATTATATATTAATGTTTAACAACTTTTGCTCTTAAGTATCATTAACTTTCCACTTTTTTCAACAATTTTCAATTATTAGAAAAAATTTTTATAATTTTCGTATCGATCTCATTGTTACAACACGTTGCAAAAGACTTTGCCCGTCTCTCGGCGACAAACTACATTGGATGAAGCAAATTTAGTTAGCTTCCATCAAGCATCAAGAGGCTGGAAATTTTTGAACTTCGTTGGACAGCAGCGTTGGCAGGATAAGCGGTCAGCAAATCGTATTTTTTCAGAGACAAGACTCAGAGGTTACATTTTACAACTATAGATGATGTCATTTATGGAATTAATATCATTGTTCTTTTGTAAACAATATAAAGTTTAAACAATATTATACCAGAATTCATAGTAGCTACTTTGTTTTAACATCATTACAAATAAAAAAATATGTAATAAATATTTTACAAAATATTCGACTAAAAATAAGTTAAATTCTTGCATAAACAATGTTCTCTAATATGAACATGGCAAAAGGTTAAAATATGAGCCACGTTAATGTCAGGTCAATGTCAATATCACAGTAAACTTCTACTACGACAGAAGAATTACATTTGATTGATACCATAAAAATGCATCTTTTTGTGATTTTCATGCCAGAAAACCTTTTTAACTATGTTATACGATAAATATAAATTTGTTGAAAATAATGATCTAATTAATAAATAATCATCTTTGCATCAAGTTCTATAAGAAATTCATTATTTAAACACGATACAATGTGTTTAATTTAAGTTCGCTAAATTGAAATAATTGGAATTGAAATGCACAATATTTGTGACCAGAAATAAATTAAATTTATTATTTTGTTCTTTGCTCCAAAAAACTTTGGATCTTTCGATATATTCAACCACAGATTGTACAAACATAAATTACAAGCAGCGTTATGGGTTTGACACCTATATAGTTAATGGGCAGTATTATGAGGTTATAAAATCAGAAATTAGCAATTCCGAAAACAACATAAAAGAATGGAATTTTTACGACTTTTTCCAAAAATGTGGGAATAAATAGGGATGGAAATTTTTCTTTAACATACATAAATTATGTTAAATAATACTAATAAATAACATAACTAAACAACAAAAAATATTTATTTCACATATATAAATTGTTTTGACATTGTTTCATTAGCCAATTTCCTCTTCTTATCACATTAGTTATTCTTGAACTATGTTTTCAATAAATAAACACAATGTTTCAAGACTTTATCAATAAATATTCGAAAAAATGGAATGGCTTTGATCGTAAATTTGTCCTAAAATAAAGTACGCGTAAATTACATAGTTCGAACTGAATTTTCAATTTACTGTAGCGCAGCTAAAATTGATATATAAATACTTCATTTTCGTTAATTTATACGAGAAATAATTATATCCATATTCGTAATTTGAAAAACATGCTTTTTTAGGTTAAGTATGTTATTAACTATAAACTATGTTGCGGCTAATTTTCAAACTATTTGAACATTATCGATTGCTCACCCGCAGTGTTATATTGACGTTTTTGAAATTGAAAAACTGGAAGTCCAGTGACGTAGCTTAACAAATCAAAATGTAGTTAGCGTACGGTTATGGATAAATGAATTTAACTGATAAAACAAGGGTATATAGTTGTAAAGTTACGTTCTCGAAATGATAATAAACATGGTAGTTTCAGCTGGGCGTGACTCAGGTGCTCGCACAGGTTGCGAAAAAATTGACTTGGACCATAAAATGCGGGTGAAATTAATTATTGTTAGCGATTGTATAAAAGAGCGATTGCAAATTTCACGCACCTGATAACATTTGTGTGAACCGAGAGTCGACCATAATGATAATAAAAGCGCTACAAATTATTTACGTGATCGGTTAATTAATTGCCGGTCACTAGTATTACATGTATTGAACACACGAAATGAATATGATTTCAGCATCAGCTAAATAATTTTCTGCAGCAGTATCGACTTTGTAATTTCATCATCCTTCCTATTTATGGCACTTGATTGCTATTTATACATCCCAAAAATGAATGATATCATGTTCCAAATTCAAAAAAGATTAACAAAGCCAATTCAGTGTTTTTATTCATTGCACAAGCTTTTTGCTTGGTTACAACTGAGTCGAAATCATTTTTTGACCTACATACGTATCTCTGATAATTCATGATATTAGTAAGAGTTTAATTATTTGTTGCAATTTGGAAAAAATATTCAACAATAAGATTATATGAGTTGGTTATTTCTGTCAATAATTTGTGATTAGTAACGATTAAATTAAACGGCGGTAAATACAAACGCTTATTATTGATTGTTTTGACATACGTTGGTAATTTCAATTTTGAACGACTCATGTCAAAATTACAACACACATTGAGCAACTCGAGAAGTGTAAATTATCCAAGAAATTCATCGGCTTATATTAATGATGCGTTAGAGAATGCAGTTTTGTATCGTTACAAAAAATGTCATCTGAAATTGCGTTTCGCAAAATAACTGTGTACGATGTTTCTTATCTCAACCGACGTGATGTTATGCTTTGTTTTGAGAAACACAATTTTTTCAAATACAGCAAGATAATTTATTGATCTCTAATTAAGACGAAATTTCCGCATTTGAATAACAGCGTTCGTAAAGAAAATGAAAATTTATTCAATTTATATCCACTGAATATTTCTGTTGATGAAAAATTGGATCAACGTGTGAAATTTAAAAACTAATTAGATTGGCCATTTTTGTACAGTTCCGTTGAATAGACACACTTGGTTACAAACACCCATAGCTTTGATTAATGAAACTGGATTTTGTAATGAATCATTGCAAGTGCAATAAATCAATAATTTTTCTCCCCAAAAGGAAGTCAACCGCTCGAGCATCATTTCACCATTCTCAAGATTGAATGATCCAAACACACACAGAATAAACATAATATTTAACTTGTGAAATCGGTGACAATCCAAAAAAATGTGACTTTTCTCTACAAGTAACCCGCGAAGTATTCAGAGGTTACAAAATTTACCACTGCGCCTTAAGCGATAATTCAGTAATAAACGTGCGCCAAGTCAAGATTCATTATCCATTGCGGCACTCTATTATGCAGAATGTGAGACCTTTTTCAACTAAAGTTTAAAATCATTTTATCTTATCTCTCTGAAATTGAATATCTTTTAATTTGCAAACAAATGAACATGTTGCAATTATTGGGTGAAAACGATGAAAATATAAAAAACAACCGTGCGTGCATTTTTACAGGATAAAATTTATCTTAACCTTTTTTGTTTCTTTTCTCAATCTTCTCTCTATTTTTCGAATTGTTCACTTCAGATTTTTCTCCGGGCTTTTCGTCAGTATGAAGCATTCTCACCGTATGTCTCAATCGGTTTATTTCAAAATGCCACTTGTCATTGAGCAACGGATGTTTCTAATTAGTAACAAATCAAGGGGACTACTTCTAGCCGATTCATTTGATGTCCGGTTGAGAAACTAAGACTAACCGAAATCGGCAACGGAAATTTTATTCTCGATACGAAATTACGAAAAGTATTGAATTGTTTATGATTGTTGAATAAGTTGCAGTATTATAATCGATGTACGTATACTATGAAGACTCAAATAATAATCGAAAGAAATTCATTAATATGATAATCAAATATTTCAGAATTTAATGAAAAGCTACCGATTTGAACAAATTTCTATGTGTGATTTTAGCTACAAGAAAAACAATTTAATAAATTTACGTTTCCAAAATTGGCGATTAAAATAAAAAATTATCTCCTAAATGAAATTTAGCTATTTTATATACACTCTTTTTCTCTTTTTATTATATCATGTTATTACATTCTCTTTATTACGGATGGTTATTTATGATATGAGAAATCCACTGAACATTAGCAAACATTTCCATTATAATAATTAACATTTTTTCTATATTTATATAAATATTACAAGCGAATCTACAAATAAAAAATTCCGGTTTTACTTCTGATTCTTCAAAATTGATGAAATCAATATTTCTCAGAATCAAGGCAATCTGTAAGGGAAATAATTACCTTTACTTATGTTTATATGAATGATATTGTGCAATAATTGATCCATTCATTTCTCAAGTAGCTATTTTACAAAAATTATTTAATTCGAGATTAAAGAATTTCCGGGACAAAACTGTCGTATTTAGAACTCAGCGTGTTGAAATCATTTTTCTGACAGAATAAATTTATTTGTGACCCTAAAAATTCAAAATACAATTTGGAATTTGTCATGCGTTACTGTTTAATATTATACAAAAGATAAAAAGTATCGAAATTTATCATTACTTTTGACCCAATAGTTGAAATGTGTATCATTTATTAAAATTAATTTTTTCAACTTTTAGCCTTGACTTCTTACGGTTTATTAATCAATATTCATCCAGTTAATGATAACTCAATGATTAATTATCGTAAACCTTTTATTTATAAAAAATTAAAGATCATTGTCATTGTCTGTTTTTCAGACCAAGGAAATTTATACTGTTGAAAAAATCTAATAGATTTCCAATGATGAATTTCATTATTTTATTGCCACCGGAAAAACACAAGTATAACAAAAATTCATTTTGATTGATTACTTCGATAGAAATATTATATAATATGAAAAAAGATTTTTAAAGTTATAACCTCAACATAAAAAGTTATTCGATAAGATGGTACAATCGCAAAAACAGTATCAATTTATTTGTATTTTGGTACGGTCTTTTACTTCAGAAAAAAAAATAGTAAACAAATAAAACTGTCCGAACTACTGTCTACCATTATTATACTTTATAAAATTATTTATGACAAGACACTGATTTTCCAAAAAATATGAGAAAAAAAAATGAAAAAATGTGATGAAAAAACAAGAAATATAATTTCTTTTTTCAAACCAATATTTCACAGTAATTTATGAGTCGAATTGTATTTTATGATCACTGATTAGATAATTTTTAGTGTTCGAAAAGTAAAAATTAAAATTCATCCAAAAATAAAAACTTCGATCAGCTTAGACAGAAACTACGTTGCAATTTGTTTTTGAGGCGTGCTGCATTGCGTAGAAAAAGACTGTCACGTGCGTGGTTTTGCAATTAGTTCAATGAGAAAATGAATTCGGACAAAAAGTGATAGACTGAATGTGATAATAAAATGTAACTTTTTTCTGCGCGCTTATTTGTCGAAAAAAGTCGCGAAATGATGTTTTGAGTTCAACAAAAAATGTCATAACTGTTTGCGCTTCCTGAATCACGAAATTTGGGATGCCGAACGCATTCAAATTTGAGTTCTTTGTTCCATTTGATCGTTCGCGACGACGCTCTTTATTTCATTTTTTGTGTGTTGTGATTTAACGCGATCATTAGCCGCTGCGTATTGTATAATTGCATACTCTTACCGTAATGATTTTAAAGTTATGAGAAACATAAACGCTAGAGCATGACGATTCGGAAGAAAGATGTGTGAATGTGCGATGCGCACAGTGTTATGTCACTTTATGTTTTATACATTTCGAGTCATTGACGTAATATCAAAGGAAGTTTACATGTTATGTTATTTTTTGTCTGACATTGTATAATTTCGATAATAAAATGCTAACATTGTTAGTGATTTTTATCATCGTCTGATAGCTCGGTATAACCGTCATAAATACAACGTTAAATATCGATTGTTTTTTTTGAAATAATAATCTCTTGATTTCTATCTCATACTAAAAAAAGAAAATGTAGTTTTAAGTTACTCGTTTTTTACGAGTATACAGAAGCCTGGATGTACAATTTTTAACTCTAATTAGCTAAACACCTTGACATTTACTTATATCTTTTTGTATCCACGCGAATATTCTAGAAAATTATGTCGTACTGGTTATTTCCAATAGTAAACTAAATCATCCATTCTCATATGTTGTACCTACTATTTATAAATAAATTACAAAAAACTATTTGCATGTAATAATTGGTACCTAGCGGTTATACACTCAGATCATACATTGTGTAGCAAACCAAATGGTAATGTAAACTCGACTCAACAACGGGTCAGCGCACTGTTATGTAGAAAAATGAGAGAAAAAAAATTGATTTTGAACGATGATAATAAAAGGCTGAAAAAAGTTATGACTGTAAAATGTTTATACGTCACAAGTTTTCAGATAAAAATTCATGTATTATTATTTTAAAAAAAAATTACCTATGACGATTTTAACGATTTTTTTGCCATTTTGATGATGTAATTTCCGCGTAAGATTATCAGTATTGATCTAATTAGGATTTAATCTTTATACAAAGTGCAACATTCAGTTGACGCGACGTATTCATTAATTGATTAATCAATTTTTGCTGAATTTACATTAGGTTTCAACTGCATTTCCATATAAAATTTCAGTTATATTTCAGCATTAACGAAAGGCTGTTTAGAAATTAAATTTTATAAATCTTACGTATTCCTAAATTAATATAAAATTACATTTATTATGGTAAATTAGTAAAAAATTATTGCTAATTGAAATGATAAGTTTTTCAAATTTGTTCATACAAAAAAAGGTTATGAATAAGGAAAAAATGCTATATGTATAAATGTAGTTTATATATAGGATTAATTATAGATTACTGGATTTTATATATGATCATATTATACCATATATGTTTTCAATAAAAATTGTAATAAATTATAAAGAAGAACTATAATTTGTGTTGTAAAATGTTACAAGTTTAAATTTATTCCATGGTTGTTAATTCATTCAATAATATTTCACTTAAGAATAACTATTGAAATTTACAGAACAACGAAGTAGACTGGAAATGAAATTATTCATCTTAGTACATTTTACAAATCCTAACGAAGAAATATTTACCGCTAGGATGTAATGGCGGAAATGATCGAGTCATTACGAAGAAAAAGGCTAAACTTATTTTACTATAATTATAGAAAGATGTCTGAGAATTCAAATCGAATCGATTTCAGAATCGTAATTCAAGTAGGAGAGTCTGCATTATTAAATGATTGAAAAAAGTAGTAGAATGTCCGGTGTTTCGTTTTCTTTTTATTTGAAGAATCCTTTTCACCTTGCCGCACTTCAATGTTATAACACATTCAAGTGTAAGTCTTCTAGTGCGGCCTTGACTCGGGCAAACAGTTTGCGATCAAAAAAGATGCAATTTTATAACCTTCGCAGTTGAAAATGACCAAGAACGAAAGGTATAGAGACGCAACTGATTCCAAATCACACGAAGAAACTTCGCTTTGTTCCACAACAAGTTTTCTGTTTTCTATAGCTTGCTTTGCGACAGTTAACTGCTGCAGGAATGAAAGTGTAGCGATAAAACTACGTATTTGTAAGCAAACAGATAAAAGCTTATGGTAGATTTAAAAAGAGTCGACTTCGTTAGACTATGATTTAACAAATAAAATTCCACAGCTAGAAGTAAAAAATATTGAAAGTATTGATCTGTTAGTAGAGTCAGTGAAAATTGAATGATAAAAAGGAAAGTGTGAAAATTCATGTTACGAAATAATTAGCACTCAAACGAAGAAAAAAATCTGTAAAAAGAATTTAGAAAATGTGCTTTTGATTATATTTGTAATATTTATGAATTAGCAAATATTCAATTTTGCTGCAATTTCAATAAATTATCAGCTGCATTATATTTATCATAATTTTCTTAGATTGAAATAATTTTGTTGAAAATAATATGAATCGATTGAAAATTTATTCATTCAAATGATCTAAAAATGACTTCAAAGTCTTACAAATAGAGAATGTCGAAAATGTGTGTAATATAATTCAAGATGTAGATGTTTCCAATTTCTTGCATAATGACTTTGATGGGTTTTCTATGTTTAGAGGCCATTAGTTTTGGATTTCCCGGGTGACTTGATAGAAAATATCTTGCTGGCATTAAAATAAACAACTTAGTTCTCAAGTAAAGCACTACAAACAGCAAAAAGATACATTTCACCTTGGTAACTTTTGACTTAATTGAACGTAAATCCTTCGCACGCAACTGCCAGAAAAATCTGTTCCTAATAAAAGGGAATCTGAGAGAATTGCCGCTGGGCTTGCAAAGTTTCTTGAACCTGTATGTTTCAAGAGTAACGTATTTCTTTTTTACAATTTTTCGATGCGAGCAGGCAATTACCGGCACCTCAAGCGTCAACTGCAAGGAGAAAAAGCGTCTGACACCTTAATTAAATAATAAATAATGTCTACTGAATACTGAACAATCTAGTTAAGAGGTTTTATATTGTGCACATATGAGTTTAATGACCTGCTTATATCCATCGACATAAATGATTTCCTATTCGAAACAAATGTTCAACGTGTAATCATATACACTTTTATCTATGTTGCTGGGAGTCTGTTTTTAGATAAAAATGTATCAAAATTTTTTTGTATACAAAGATATGAGAAAGTTTACTGCTGATGTTT